>PVIC010050124.1:0-12922 GCA_004025085.1 Thryonomys swinderianus
GGTGGCTCACGCCTGTCATCCCAGCACTCGGGAGGCAGAGGCAGGAGGATTGCTGAGTTCGAGGCTTGCCTGGGCTACATAGTGAGCTCAGGCCCAGCTGTGGATATTTGATAACATGAACATGACACAATTTTTCTTTCCCTCCCTCTTCCCTTCTTTCTTCTTTCCTCCATCTTTTGGTTTGGTTCCATTTACAAAAGATCTATGTTCCTAAACATAATTTTTGAGAGAAACAACTCAGCCTATAATGTAGAGCTTGCTTATTTATTTATTTAGGTACTGTGGATTGAACCCAGGGGCACTCTTTCACTAAACTTCTTTGCTAGGCCTTTTTATTTTTTATTTTGAGACCAGGTCTCTAAAATTGTCCACGCCTGGTTTGAATGTGTAATCCTCCTACCTTAGCCTCCTATAGTGCTGTGATTACGGGGTATACCACCATGCTCGGTTTAATTTAGAGCTCTTAGATATATGGTAGCCTTTTGAAGGTTGTGTTCTTCTGTCATCCATCCCCATCAATAAAAAAAAATTTGTTTTCTCCTGTTGAACACACTCAGTCCTTTACATTGTTGTTCATAGGAAGTGATTTTGAGGACCCTCATTATCTTGAGTCTGAACTTGCTTTAGTTTAGGAAGGATAAAGTGAAATATCTTGTACTGCCTGACATATTCCAGAAAGAATTTATTCTAAAGTTCTGCCTCAGCAGTTTTGATGAATGCTGAAAAGAATTTAAAGTCTAAAAATGTGTCTGCAAGGTTACTACAATTATCATCTTCACCTCTGCCTGAATGTGTCTGTCCATTGACACATGTGCACACATCTTCTCATGAGTTCAGTGCTATGTCTTGTTCAACTCAGACATTGTATTTACAGTTAAGAACTAAAGACTGTGTTTATTCACCACTCTTTTCCTCATACTTCTGCAATTTTAGGAGATCCAGCTGGGATAGTTATCTCTATAGAAGAGAGGATTGTAAACATTTTTTCTTTCTGAGTGTAATTGCTGGAGAGCTAGAAGTAAGTTACTTGAGCTAACTCACTGTAGATATATGATTGTATGCCAAGCTGTCATGTCAATAGGTTTAAAATTATAGAAAGTATCCTCTTTATTTCTGGAAATATTTTACTTTTTATTTCCCTCTATTAGAACTTAAATACTGAAAAGGCTGTTTTATTTTTTGTGTTTTAGCACACCTGGGTGAAGTTTAGAAAAAGTTTCTTGAATGACTATCAGTGATGGTGAACCTTTTAGAACTTTTTAGTGAGGACAAATAGCCTGCTGTGACACCCATGTCATAAGTTTTGCCACCACTGGACTAAATTAGTCCTCTTAATCATCTTGTAGTCTGAGTTCGATCCCTGGTACTTCAAAAAACAAAAACAAAACAAAACAAAATCATCTTGAACTTACTCAGACATGTCTTATAGCTTAGAAGCCTACATGCGGCAGAAATAGCAATTTGGGGTTTAGGGTTATTCTGACTGCTTCCTCCTGCCTTATGTCCCTTTTTTGTGCAGTGTCAAGGATAGATCCCAGGGCCAAATACATGTTAGGTAAGTACTTTACAACAGAGCTAGACTGTCCCCAGCACCTGCTTTCCCTTGGCTGTTGAATTGTGCAGCTTCCCTTGAAGAGCTCCTCAATGCTCTTCACTCTTGTGCTAACTTGTGTTTCATAAATTGTGATTGATTTTTTTTTTTTGAGATAGGGTCTTGCTTTGCAGTTCAGGCTGACCCTGAGCTCACTATGTAGCCCAGGCAAACCTCTAGCTCAGCAGTCCTCCTGCCTCTGCCTCCTGAGTGCTGGGATTACAGGCATGAGCCACCAGGCCCAGCATTGTGGGGTGTGGTACTGATTGCTGGTGGGCGTGCATGTTGTTGTATGTGATTACCGGGGATTAAACCAGGGACTTTGCACAGTCTTTTTTCTTTACTGTAGTCTCTTTAGATAGAATGTGACACCCTTAGAGTTACTTTCTGTGAAGGTGCCTTTGACTATGCCACCTAGGATTTCCAAATTTTAGCCTTTTGATTTCTAGGGCCCTGGCCCCACACTAGGGTTAGGCCTCCTCAGTTTTGGATGCCCAACAACATTAAAAGCACCAACTATTTATAGCATACTTTTCAGTGTCAGAAAATTATAACCTGCCCTTGCTAGTAAACTGGGGTGAACACTCATTGGCTTGCTGCTATGTGATGGACAGACAGTGTCAGCCAGGTGGTGAGCCCTACCTGAATACTTCTAGGGCCTCACCAAGTACCCCTGCAGATGGACACTAAGTCTGCTGGGTGCTGTGGGGTTCCTGGCTAGAGTTCATGTCCTTTGTGATGAAGAGGTTGGGGGTTTGAAAAAGTGCCCTAGAAACCTTTTCTGAACTTCACCTAGGTGTGCTTTTGAGAGTAGCCCATGCTGCTCTCTCTGCCAGACCCCCAGGTGACTGTTTTCCTAGCCCTTTTTATTTTTTATTTTGAGACCGGGTCTCTAAATTGTCCAGGCCTGAATTGAATGTGTAATCCTTCTGCCTTAGCTTCTTTTAGTGCAGTCTGCATAGTGTAGTCACAGGGGAGCTGGGAAGTACCCATTTACTCTTCCTTAGAGCCTCAAAATTCCAGCAAGGTAACTGAAGAACGTTGATTCTAGATGTGGGTAACATCATTGGTCGGGTGATGAATTTTAAGAGTCTATCAAAGCTCTTAGAGAGGACTAACATGTTCTAGGTGCAGTGGTGGGAAACCCATGGCACATGTGCCACAGCAGGCTGTTTGTGTCATTGAAAGCTCTGAACAGTTCTCCATCACTGGTCTAGGGTCTTCTCTAAGAGACCTCTGGGAAGAGATCTGATTTGACAGAGTGAATTGTGAGATGCAGCTCCCTTCACAGGGCATTGTTTAGAATTGGCTTAGTTGCCAGGACGCTTTTGAAACCATACTGTCCCCTGGCTGTCATGCCAAGTTGGACTTCTGGGGGCAAGTTTTGTTGTGGTAGCTTTTCAGCTCCTACGGTTCTTTGCGTGGTTCTGGGAGGGCTGGAGCAGCAGAGCAGTGAAAGAGGCCTGTTCTGTTAGCTGGAGTTTCCACTGAAGTGCTAACTGTTGGATTCTTTGACCCTCCAGCCTAGCAGGGTATTTATAACTAGCTGTTTGCGTGCTTGGAGGAACCTAGGCCCTGCCTTTCTGTAGTGGTTTAAGAACTGTGTCCTTGGTATGGCCTGAAAGGGCAGTCCTGGTGAATTGTGAGGACTCAGGCCTGGGACCCATGGCCTTGTTCTGCCCACTCCCCTGCCAGGCTAGTGGCCTTTTCAGGGTTAACTTCTCTGCTTTGGAAGCAGCTGGCCAGTTTACACTCCTCCCTGGGCTGTACAAAAATACTTCCTTTGAAGTGTTAGGAGAGGCGGTGAAGGGTAAAACCTGGTGAAGAATCAAATCTGGAGTGGGTTTGAATGTACTTCTCTCCAGGGAGTGCACTGCGAGACAGAGCCCCCAGCCTTCATCATAAACTGCCAGGCCTGGTGGCTCCCCTCACATAGTTTACAGTTTTAACCCAGTTGCAGCTGGCTCTGTGTGTGTACGCGCGTGTGCGTGTGAAAGGAATATTTCTCAACAAGAGAGATAGAATGCGGCCACCACACAGGCTGGTGGCAGGAATCCTTTTGAAGATGTTCCCCTTCTCCTGGATGAAGGAAGGGGCTGCTCCTCTGTGTGGGGGTGGGGTCGCTATCTGGAGCATGCTCTTCTTGCTCCTAGGGTAGAAGAGCTGCCACTGGTCACATCTCCCTTTCAGCGCAAAGCCCAGCAATCCAGATGAGGTCGGGGCCTGGAGTCACTAGTTCTGATTTCTCTCAGCCTTGAGTTTCCTGTCAATGAAGTGGAACGAGCAGTTCCTGGAAAATGTCGGGGCTAGAGGCACTTTGAGAAAGTGTAAGATACTTCTCTAGTATGGGGCCTGCTGTGGAGCAGAAATGGCATTTAGGATAAAGGGGCCAACGAGAAGAATGCCAGAGCAGAAATGAGATGGAACAAAGCTTAAATGTCTTCTTAATCCTTGAGTATTTGCAGCCAAGGAGGGGTTGGGGTGAGATGGGAGGAGAGGCAGCTGTTATATTCTAGAAAAGAATGCCAACCTGTTTCTCCCCACAGATGGGGCCACACAAGTTCTTTCTGAACTGTGGTTTGCAATTCCTTGCCTAGAAAATGCCCTCATGTGGACTTCTTACATCTAACTATACTACTTCCTCTTTTTCTCAGACAAGGGGGGGGTCCACAAATTGAAAAGTAATACCATGTAGCTAACATTGATGATTTTTGCCAGGCACTGTGTTATGCACCTGATATGCATGATTTCATGCATTTCTCTTAACAGATGTACGCTATTAACTGTTCTTGTCTCCATTTTATAAATGAGGAAATTAAAGTCAGAAGAAGTGAAATGACTTACTGTGGAAATAAGACCCAGTCTCTGACTTTGGAGTTTTTATTTTTCCTTCCTTTTCTCACACAAGGTTGCCCAGGTTGGCCTTGTACTCACCATGCAGCCTCCTTCTAGATTCTTTACTCTTAAAGATAGAAGTTACAATAAGCAATGGAGGTTGACATTTGATTTGTGCCCTAAACGTGGGCAGAAGCTGTTTTTAGGAAAGAAGTGGAACATTGAACTCTGTTCATTGAGGTAGTTTTGACCCCTGTGACACTCATCACTTGATCCTTATTGATTAGTTATATTTGAATAAATACAATTTTTTTTTTGAGACAGGGTCTTGCTTTGTAGTTCAGGCTGGGCCTGAACTCACTATGTAGTCCAGGCAAGCCTCGAACTCAGCAATCCTCCTGCCTCTGCCTCCCGAGGGCTGGGATTACAGGCATGAGCCACCACACCCAGCACTGTGGTATGTAGTATTGATTGTTGGTGGGCGTGAGCCACCAGGTCCAGCATTGTATGTGGTTACCCAGATCGAATTTAGGACCTTGAGCTTGAGAGACAGGCCCTGGAACCACTGAGCTAAATCTCCTGCCCTAAATACAAATGTTTTTTGCCCTGTAGTTCCTGAAAGGGGACCTTTGTAAGGACTAATCCTCTGTTGTCTTTGTAACACAAATGCTTTATCTATGTTTTTGAGTACAGGAAGGAAGATAGTTCTTGGGTTCTAACCAAGGCTTTCTTACAGTTGAAGCCTTTGGTATTGAGGATGGACGGGTACCCTGTACCTCTAAGAATGTGGGCTTTCGTGTTTCATCAGCCGAGAACCACAGTCGGCACTTCCTTCAGAGGATTTAAGATCAACAGTCCTTGACTCAGTTTCTAGGAGGAAGATGAGGCCTGAGAAGCAGTGATTTGCCTGTAGTCACACATGCGGCCATACCCAGGGCCAGGCCCTGGCAGGTTCTTAGTCCACTGGCCACATGCCTCTCCTTTTCACCTGAATTTCAAACAGGAGGGAAGATGAAAGGCATAGAAATGACAAGCCAGGGGAGTAGGAGGGCTCTCATTTGCAAACAGTTTCTTTTGATCTTTACCCCTTTGTTTGAAAAAGAAAAGGCCACACACACAAAACCACAACTGGTAGCCAGAGCACATGGTTCCCTCTAATTCATTGAGGAGCCTTCCTTTCTCTTTCAAGTGGGAAGCCCCCAGCCCCTGGTGACTTGTTTTGTTTTTTATTTTGGGCCCACCCTTCTCCCTCCTCTGCTCTTTGGCTGGCTACCAGATGTCACCCTTCTCTTCCTAAAGTCTTGCTATGTAGTCCATGCTGGCCTTGAACCTGTAGTCTCCCTGCCTCAACTTCTGAAGTACTGAGATTGCAGGTGCATCCTGCCAAGCTAGCAAGTCTTTCATAGCCTTTTACTGCTCTGGAGTGACCCTGCCTCAGTGTACTATTCTAAAGCCCTTGAGATTTTGCTCCTGACTTCTAATTAAGTATTCTGTAGAAGCCCTCCTATCTTTTAAATGTCTATTCCAAATAGGCTTTAGCCTTTATTTACATCTTTGCCCACATTCTGCCCATCTTTCAAGGCTGCCATTTCCAGGAAGCTAAGACTATTGCAGCACTCAGTTGTCTCTGCTGCTTCTGAACTTGAAACAACCCATTTAGGCCACTTGATAAATGTATTTCTGAAAAGAAAGAAAAAAATGTTGTACTACAGAGATTTTTACAGGATCTATGCTGTGCCAAAATTAATATAAAATCAGGGGTGTTTGAGTGAGTCAAAGAATTTGAGTATGTATAAAGAAAAAAAAAAGCATCATACCCCAGGAATATCTGTGCACCTTTGTTTTATAGCACCACAATTTGTAATAGCTAAGTCTTGGAAATGGCCCGAATGTCCATCAACTTGTGACTAAGAAAAGAAGATGTGTTTTTTTTTAAGTGAAGTACTACTCAGCCATAAAGAATAATAAACTAGAGACATTTATAGCTAAATGGATGCATATTGAGGCTGTACTTTTAAGTGAAATAAATAGGACATGTGTAAATACTGAATAGGTTTTCTGGTATGAGAAACAAAGTGTAAATGAAGACCAAAATGTATAATAGATAATGTGAAATAGGAAGTAAAGGTCCAAAGGGGAAGAAGTTGGGGGGGGGAGTAGGGGAAAGAAAAAGTATGAGAAAAAAGGAAAAAATAGAAACAAGTTTCTTGTAAACAGGGAGGAGAGGATTGAAGGGAAAGTAGGGGAATGGGAAAAAAGAGGAACCAACATATATCACATACAGGTACAAATTCCAAATGAATATGATTATAATGTGTATCTAAAATGTACCAATAACGAAAATTTAATGAAAAAATTTTGGTGGTACTGAGGATTGAACATGGGACTTTGTGTTTACTAGGCGGGTGTGCGGTACCACTGAGCTACATCCCCCCCTCCACCAAAAAATTTGTTTTTGAGACTGGGTATTGGTATGTAATTAAGCTGGCCTTGAACTCACTATGTAGCTCAGATGGACCCTGAACTTGTGGCAGTCCTCCTGCCTCAGCTTCCCAAGTGCTGAGATTACAAGTATGTACTACCATAAGCGGCAAATTTTTTTTTTTTTTTTGAGACAGGGTCTCACTTTGTAGTTCAAGCTAGCCCTGAGTTCACTATGTAGCCCAGGCAAGCCTGGAACTCAGCAATCCTCCTGCCTCTGCCTCCCGAGTGCTGGGATTACAGGCGTGAGCCACCACACCCGGCACTGTGATATGTGGTATTGATTGCTGGTAGGCCTGAGTCACCATGCCCAGCATTGTATGTGGTTACCGGGATCGAACTCAGGACCTTGCTCTTGCGAGGCAGGTGCTGGAACCACTGAGCTAAATCTCCGGCCCAGCGGCAAATTTTTTTTTTTTTGAGACAGGGTCTAGCTTTGTAGTTCAGGCTGGCTCTGAGCTCACTACGTAGCCGAGGCAAGCCTCAAACTCAGCAATCCTCCTGCCTTTGCCTCCCGAGTGCAGGGATTACAGGCATGAGCCACCATGCCCGGCACTGTGGTATGGGGTTTTGATTGTTGGTGGGCGTGAGTCTTCATGCCCAACATTGTATGTGGTTACTGGGAGTCGAACTCAGGACCTTGCGCTTGCAAGGCAGGCGCCGGAACCACTGAGCTAACCCTCCGGCCCTGTAGCGGCAAATATTTTTAAAAGCTGTTGTGATAATGTTTTCTTTTCCTGACCCTTTCCATAGTTTGTGGTTGTGCTCTTGATTTTGAGAGAATCAGGTATCAGAGAATCTGGTATGTTGATGGCCTTCAGTGAGAAATTTTACATTTGGTCTCCAGAGGTGGATCCACCTGTAAGGGAAGGGTTTGTTTATCCTTCTTCATCCCCTCCCAGTCCTTTCATCTGCCTTCTGGCTGCGTGTATGTGAAATTCAGCCCTTGAGCACACCTAAGAAGCCTGGCCTGTCCCCTTCTCAGCTAACCTTTGTGCTTGATTTCATGTCAGCTGCAGCTCCATGTGGAGTCAGGCTTGTGCCCCTTCCCCTTTTCCTTTTTGCTTTTTTTCCTTTTGTACTCCCAAGTGAAGTGTGCAGCAGAGGTGGTCCTGATGTCACAGGGGCAGGATCACTAACTTTCTCTTTCTAAAATATAGGCTAGGAGAGGTTAGGTAATTTCCCCAAGGTCACAGAGCCAGTAAGGAGCAAAGTTGACCTTGTGACACAGCCCTGGGATGTGCCTTGACCTGTGATTGCCCCATGTGGTGCTGTTGCGATCTAGTGGCTGGTTAAGTGCCTGTAGCTTTCGAAGGACAGGAGTTATCCAAATGGACAACCTAGATGTAGTTTAGTATCTCTAAAAAAATGTACTTCACAGTTATCTCAAGGTGAGTCCCATAAATGTAAATATTGAGTTAGTGATGTCTCCTCCAGGGCCCCTCCTCCCCTCATGGTTGTGCTTTTAGGTTCTGAGGTCCTGGCCTCAAAGTTGAGAAGGATTTTGGGTGGAGCTCGCAGTTCCAGCGGGCTGGGCAAGGAGAGGCCCCGCCTGCCTGCTCTGCTGGCCCCAGATCTGCATCTCAGATCCGTGTGGGCGCAGCGATGGTATCTGCTTTGCCATGGGCGGGAACTGTGAGATCAAAGGCTCTGCTCGCACTGGGGGCCTTCAAAGCAGCCAATGCAGCCAGATTGATGCTGAGAACGAGAGCACTCTGCTGATGTAATCATAGCCTGCGAGACAGGTTCTTTCTTCCTTTTTTTTTTTTTTTCCTTTTTTGAAATTTAAACAAAGAGATCCCTTGTTTGTTTAGCGAGGTGAAGCCTGTGCCACAGAGGGCACCGGGATCTGGAGGGCTGCACTCTTCCGCCTGGTGGGTCTGTGGCAGGGCAGAAGTGCTAAGAGTGGGTAGTCTTTCTTCAGGTGGGCTTGCAGATTCTTTGTAAAAGATAGGTGTGAGATCTTGCCAGAGGCTGGCAGGCAGGGCCGGTAGGGATCCTCAGTGATATGGATGAATGCCAGGATCTCCAGTGCCCCTGGCCTGAATATTTTCCCAATCTCTATAAAAATCACGGGCATGTGGCTAATCTTCTAGGTATTTCCAATGAATGTGATGCCTTGTCTCAGACCTTATAAATACACATCTGTGAGTAAAGTCATATCCATATTCTACTTTCTTGCTTGATAAATCTTTCGAACAGATACTCAGACAGACAAAGCAGTCTATTAAATTGAGCCAGCTTGTTGGATGCTGAGTTCCTTACCAAGATCTTTCCCCCATCAGGTTCAAGAGCAGTGGAATCCGAGGCATTCCTCCCCTGAAATGATGGTGACTGATGTCCTCTTTGGCATCTTACAGGTGTTCCAGCCAAACACAACATGTATAGAAGCAGATTTCTCTTCTTCAATGGAGAGTTCCTCTTCCTCTACAAAAGCACATTCCCCAATATTTTATTAAGAACATTTTGAGGCATAGAGGAACAATGAAGCGTTTGTACAGTGAACACCCATGTATAATCACCACCTGTAATCTGTCAACATATTACTATATTTATTTTACCATGCATTTATCAAACTTTACATAATTTTAATATTTGAAACCCAAGTACATGTATATCTAGAACATGGTAAGTACTTAGATGTTTGAATGAAAGGGACAGGTTTTTGAGGGCCTCTTTTTAATTATTCCTACCACTTTTTGATGTAGCTTTCCCCTTCTTCTCAAGAACAGATCTATAAGCCCAGGGATTTAGCGCATTGGTACTGCACATGCCTGGCAAATGCAAAGTCTTGAGTCTGATTCCTGGTACCAGGGGAGAGAAATGAACAGCTTTATAGATCTGTATTCAGGCACTAAAGGGAGAATCCAGAAGATTGCAGAGACTGTAGAGTGCCACCTGAGACACAGTTTGTGCTTGAGTCACGACTGTACTTGAATGATATATAATCATATGTCCTGAAGGGGAGCCCTTGCCCTGCATTCATTTGGCCTGTCGTTTTGCCTTCTTGTGGGGTGACAAGGAAGTGGGGAGGGTGGGGGTGGCTAGTGTAGAATGTGGAGTTACCTAGCTGGATGGAAGTTTTGATGGGTTTTAAATAAATGAGTTTGAAAACTCTCTAGACTTCATTTATTTGTTTGTTTGAGACAGTCCGGTTATGTTCCTTGGGCTGACCTTGAACTCACAGTCTTTCTGCTTCAGCCTCTTGAATAGCTGTGATTATGAGTTTTCTTTTTCATTAATTTTTTAATGGTTAAAAGTGAATAGAACAAGTCATGTTTCTTGAGATATCACTGTAAACTTGTGCTTTGGATGGGGGAGATATCACTGGAGTTGATAAAATCAACTTATCCTAAAAGTCAGCTTTTCACAAAAAGGCTTTAATTCATTTGTAAAACTTTTCCACATTTTGCAGGGGCCTAGAGTACTTGAACGGATTATTTGTCAAATAAGTACAAAGTTAAGAGGGGGAACAACTTATGTTTAGGCCAGTTGCTTTGCTTTGCTTTGCTGTGATTTGTATCCCCTCTAAAACATACTCATAAGTGAGTATATGTGTGTGTAGAGTCTTCTAGACTAGAAGCAATACTCACTTGCATAACTGTTGTGAGAAGCAATGGGACAAGGTCTCCAGATTCACAAGACTGGCCTTGAGCTCACAGCAATTCTCCTGCCTCTGCCTCCCAAGTGCTAGGATTATAGGCATGTACCACCACACTCCGCCTAAAGTTACTTCATTCTTTTTTTTTTTTTTTTTTTTGAGACAGGGTCTCGCTTTGTAGTTCAGGCTGGCTCTGAGCTCACTATGTAGTTCAGGCAAGCCTCAAGCTCAGCAATCCTCCTGTCTCTGCCTCCTGAGTGCTGAGATTACAGGCGTGAGCCACCACGTGGTATGTAGTATTGATTGTAGGTGGGCGTGAGTCTCCACGCCCAGCATTGTATGTGGTTACAGGGGATTGAACTCAGGACCTTGCGCTTGCGAGGCAGGTGCCAGAACCACTGAGCTAATCCTCTGGCCCAAGTTACTTCATTCTTAACCTGCTTGTTTCTGTTTGTGGAAATGGCTAAGCATTTTTAGGTAATAACCAGTGGCCTCCCTGTTTCAAGAGCTTGAACTCAGGTAAGTTTTCATTTTAAGGTGTGTGTACGAGTACATGTATGTGCATAATTCAAAAGAGTGACTAGACTTTGCATTAGCCTTCATGGTATCTGGGATGCAAGATATGTAATATGAATTAGGTAGTGTACTTGCTGACTATGTTGTATTTGTTTCATTTTACTGTTGCTATGAAGGCAGCTACACAGATTTTTAGTAATGAAGCTAATGCCATCATTTCTAGTTTGGCAGTTTCTTTTTAGAGACTCTTCTTGGTGCAGTCCAGAGTAGTGATTCAGGAATGACTGCAAGTTTTTTGATATGTCTCCCTAGTTTGTATGTTGGTCTGTGTTTATTTCTGGCTTAATTTTTTCACTTTGAAGTTTTTAAGGCTATAAGAATAATTTAGTGAGATGTTAACACTCAGCCTTGATAAATTACTTATAGTGTTCATTGTTTTGGTGTAGAGAAAACTTATGGACATTTGTAAAGCTGTCAAGAGCCTTGCAGAATTTAATGTTTCTCCCTTGAGTGTTCAAAAGTTGCACTTAGTTCTCAGCAATTTTTAAAAAATTTACATCACCTAACTTTTCTTTCTGAAGTGTTTACCTTGGTTTTCATATACTAAAACTCTGGTTTTGCATTGTTTATATTTAATTTGATTAAATAATTATAGGAGGTGAGTTGACCTAAATAGATCCAGATGTTTGGCTAGTGGTGTGTGAGGCCCTAGAGATTAGTTTTTTGCCAGGAGTTTGCTTTGGGTGCAGGTACCAGACAGAAGTTAGGTGGGTAGGTCTGTTAATAGCGCATTTTCAAGTGCATGGAGTGGTCCCCAGAGGAAATTATTAGTGCACTTGCTAAGAGTGTGCCTCCTTAGTAATGCTGATATTAACTACTAAGCAGGTTATCCTACAGGTTACTTGCAGGTTAGGTAACAGAAAATGCCTTTGCAAATATTCCATTACTTTGTTGTTGTTGTTATTTATGTTTGTTTATTTGTTTATTTGTTTATTTCTGGATATTGAACTCAGGACTTGGTGCTTGCCAGGTAGGTGCTGTGCTACTGAGCTAGATCCCTGGCTCTAGAATTTTGTTATTAATGAACTGGTCAATCCTTAGCCTGAGAATGAATGTGTGTTTCTGAGCATGTGCTGCCTCCTGCTTTTTTTTTTTTGCTTCTTGCTTTTTGACTTGCTGGTCAGAAAGAGGAAACAGGAGACTTTGCTCAGTGCAGATGGCTTTTGGCTCCTACCATACTGGATGAAGTCACGTCAGAGAGAAAGCCAGGTCTCTTCATAGCTTTTTTTTTTTTTTTTTTTTGAGAAGGGTCTCGCTTTGTAGTTCAGGCTGGCCCTGAGCTCCCTATATAGTCCAGGCAAGCCTCGAACTCAGCAATCCTCCTGTCTCTGCCTCCCAAGTTCTGGGTTACAGACGTGAGCCACCATGCCCAGCATTGTGGTATGCGGTATTGATTGCTGGTGGTCGGTGAGTCTCTACACCCAGCATTGTATGTGGTTACCGGGGATCGAACTCAGGACCTTGCGCTTGCGAGGCATGCGCCGGAACCACTGAGCTAATCCTCCAGCCCCATAGCTTTTGTTTTAACAGAGCTTACTGCCTGTTGAGTGAAGATTCCTGAGAGTAGGCAGGGGAGAGTGTCTAGGAGGTGAGGGTTGCAGGGGTTTGGTGGGCAGGCAGTGTTCTTATCACAATTCCTTTACCCATGTGTGGAGATAGAATGACCTTGTAAAGACTGAGCCATCCTGGAAGAAAAGACATAATCATTTAATGTAAGATTTTAGGGTCTTCTGGAAAGAAGGAAGCTTTCCTTCTGCCAGGGTGCTATTTTCCTCCTTTAGTGATTTGTGCAGGTTGTACAAAGTTGGATCTTTTTGCCTGTGATTCTTTTTTTTTTT
>PVIC010050125.1:0-12917 GCA_004025085.1 Thryonomys swinderianus
TGGGGGCGAAGGGGAGACGTTTATTTCCAAGTTCTGCGCCAAGCCAGAGCTGACATGAATGAAGACTTCCGAGTTATATTTGAAAGCCAAGGTCATACACTTGGGTTTTATGATCTAGGGCAATTCTTTAACCTTCCTGAGCCTCAGTTTCTTCATCTATAAAATAAACTTGTTAAAACTAATTCCTATCTCCTTAGTAAATGCGTACTTTGTTTTAGGCTGGGGCCCAAGGTCAAGTTAGTAGTGATAAAGGTGTTATTTACACTCAGAGAAGCTTAACTTTAAATTGCATCAGTTTAAACACTATGCTAACATACAATCTGAGATCAAATGTGATTATTTAGGAACTTTGTACAATGATTGGCACATTTTAAGTGCTTGATATATATCACTGCATTGTGTTGTGGTTACCATTTTTGCTTCTGCTATTAATCCATCACCTTCTTTGTCTCTGATTTTTCAACAAACCTTTCTTGAGGTCTCTTACTGGTACCTAGTTATCTAGTTAAGACTAGATAACTAGATAGCAGAGGCGAAGTGATACACATTTCAATCCTGGATCCATTATTTACCACCTGGATGTTCACTAACAAGTCACTATAGCTCTCTGTCTCAGTCTTGCCTTCTGTATTATGGGGCCTATAGATGTGCCCACCTCGCATGTGCCAGCTATTGTGAAGATCACTGGAGCACTGCACCTAAAATACAGCCTTGGCATTCAACAAGTACAAATTAAAGGGACAGTTCCTAGGATTCTGCCCCTGGTTAATGGCAGCTTGACTCTGATTCGAGGCCCTGAATGGGAACCCGAAGCCACCCGTCAACAGTGTGACCTGGACCGGCCACTTTCCTTCCCTACATGTCGTCTTGGCTTTGGCAGAAGAGAGCGGGCTCTCCTTCCACTGTCCGCCTCTCAGGGTCAGCGGGGGTGAAATGGAACTGGCCAGCCATCGCGGAGTGGCTGTGAGCCGTCAGACCTGCCCACGGACAGGTTTTATGATCACGGCTCTGATCCACCCTCTGGTCAGAATTAGCCAGCTTCGTGACACGAGAAAGAGGTGTCAGCAGCAGGGGACAGGCCCCTTCGATGGTGGCCCTGAGCTGGGGTGACAGTCCCGGGGTGTGGTGGTGGAGCTTCGGCCTGACCCTGAAAACCCCTTTCTTACCCACCAGGATGCCATGCTGGTGGCCCTGAAGAGCCTCCTGCCAACCTGCCTCTTCAACGTCATCGGATTCGGGTCCACATTTCAGTCCCTCTTCCCGTCCAGCCAGCCCTACGGTGAGGTTAGAGTGGGGCAGATCTGGGACCAGGGAGGCGCAGGGGCGGGGCGGGCGCAGAGGGGAGGAGAGAAAGGGGAAGAGGAGGTGGCTCTGGGGCCAGCCTCATGAGCCCCTGACCCGTAGAGAGCCCAGTCCCGTCCAGGGCCAGAAGACTGAAGAGAAGCCAGATCTGCCTAGGCGATTCCTGACATTCCAGCCCGGGAAGACAGAGATGAGGCGTAAGGGGAGGGTAGGGAGGAGCCAGCGCCTGTTGCTCTGAAGCCTCTGTCTCGGAGGATGAGGGAGCCACGCAAGGCGGAGCTAAAGAAGTGAACGGGGGGCTGGAGATTTAGCTCAGTGGTTCCGGTGCCTGCCTCGCAAGTGCAAGGTCCTGAGTTCGATTCCCAGGAACCACATACAATGCTGGGTATGGTGATTCACATCCACCAGCAATCAATACCGCATACCACAGTGCCGGGCGTGGTGGCTCATGCCTGTCATCCCATCACCGGGAGGCAGAGGCAGGAGGATTGCTGAGTTTGAGGCTTGCCTGGACAACATAGTGAGCTCAGGGCCAGCCTGAATTACAAAGTGAGACCCTGTCTCAAAAAAGAAAAAAAAAAGTGAATGGGGGAGGGGAGGGGAGGGGGAGGGGCTGTGGAGACACCTGGGATTGAATCATGAGCCTCAAGCCCCACATTGAAATGAGAGGGCTGTGGCCCTGCGTGCACACTCCATTCAGAGAGGGAGAAACATGTTAGCTACTTTTCTACTAAAAGTAATTTTGTGAGTTTTTCAAATACATGAATGAAAAATACCCATGGATTTGTCTCATAATTTTAAATCTAGATAATAAAAAAGAAAATATTTTAAATCACCTATGATTACATCAGTCAGGGAGAAATAAAGAAGAAAAAGTACTGTGAACTCAGTAGAAATCCTTCCAGATCTCATTCTATGCATTTACACATATTGTCAATCAAGGATTAGGCATTCCATAGTGTTCCATCCATAACCCACTTTCCAAGGTATCATGAACATGTTTTTATTCCAGAAAATATTCATTTGTAATATAGTCATGATGGTTGCCTAGCATTTCACATAGAGATAGACTGGGACTTATTTCACGAAGCCCTAGAGTTGGGCACTTAAAATGTTTCCCCTTCCCATTTGTCATCTCTTCATATCATAGATTTTGCATGGATCCTTCATTGTGCCTTGGGACACATTTTAGTCTTGCTGGTTCGAAAGCTACATATCCACCAACCGACTTTTAATATAGGCCGTTACTTCTCGGTCCCTTCCAAACGTGAACATCAGAGAACCTTTTCTTAGCCAAGGGCAGGAAGACGCACATGCAGAGGAAACAATCATTGCTCCAGTGACATCCACTGAGTGCCAATAATCCTTGGCCAGTTAGGTGCCCGAGTGTTGGTCCAGGAGGGAGAAAATCTGCCGCCCAGACTGGGGAAGGAGTCTCTGCCCGGGGTCCTAGGAAGTCAGCGCCAGCATCGGGCTCAGGATTCAAGATTTACATTTCCCGGGCCAAGGTCCTGAGTTCGATTCCCAGGAACCACATACAATGCTGGGTATGATGATTCAACTACCCCCCTTCTTCTGAACAGAGAACATCACATGTGCCGAAGAGCAAGGGGTTCCATTCGCCACCTTTTCCAGAGGTGCTCCTTTTTTGTTTTGTTTTGTTTTTTTTGAGACAGGGTCTCACTTTGTAGTTCAGGCTGGCTCTGAGCCCACTATGTAGCCCAGGCAAGCTTCAAACTCAGCAATCGTCCTGCCTCTGCCTCCCGAGTGCTGGGATGTCAGGCGTGTGCCACCGAGCCCAGCACTGTGGTATGTGGTATTGATTGTTGGTGGGTGTGAGTCTCCACACCCAGCATTGTACGTGGTTACTGGGGATCAAACTCAGGACCTTGCACTTGTGAGGCAGGCGCCGGAACCACTGAGCTAACCCTCCGGCCTGAGGCGCTCGTATTTTAAAGAGAAAAGACGATGTGACGTCACTAGCCCGCGCACGGTGGCATTTCAGGCACCGGTGCGGAGTGGGCCCTCCAGAAGAGCGGCCACCTATCCTCCCCCCTCCATGCAGCAGGAGTGAGGCTGAACCAAGAACCAGGAAGACAAACGCTCACCCTCCGCGTGGCCTGGGTTTCCGCGCGACAGGGGGACCCAGGGCCCGTGCTCCCCCTCCCCCTCCCTCCCCGCAGGAGAGCTTGGCCGCGGCCTGTGACACCGTCCGGAGGCTGCGCGCTGACCTGGGCGGCACCGACGTCCTCTCCCCTCTCAAGTGGGTCGTCCGGCAGCCAGTGCGGCAGGGCCACCCGCGGCTGCTGTTCCTCATCACGGACGGCGCCGTCAGCAACACCGGGAAGGTGCTGGAGCTGCTGCGGAGCCACGCCTTCTCCACCAGGTCAGCCGGGCCGGATTTTCCGGGGTGCCCAGGGCTGGGGGACACCCAGCCGGAGCAGAGCGCGCAGACGCCACGGGAAAGGACAGGGCCCACAGCTCCCGGCGGGGCGTGGAAGATGGCGTGGGAGGAGGAGCTGCCCACACCTCTGCCTGCAGGTCCCGAAGAGCAGCCTGGGGAGGGGCCGCCCCACTCCGCGCGGGGGTGCTGCGCTCTCTGCGTCACGCGAGCGCCCGCAGGTGGCGCTCCTATCTCCCCCCTCTCCTGCCTGAAAGGGCCCAGCTCTGAGCTGGCTCTGCCGGACCAGGCTCTGTCTGTCCCCTCTCGAGCGGGCAAACACGCGGAGAGGCTGGAGGGTAAGGCTGGCTGTGTCCCTGTCGCCCAGGTGCTACAGCTTTGGGATTGGACCCAACGTCTGCCATCGACTGGTGAAAGGGCTGGCGTCTGTGTCCAAGGGCAGCGCCGAGTTCCTCGCGGAGGGGGAGCGGCTGCAGCCCAAGGTAGGCCGAAGGGCACCCCGCTCTCTTCCAGTGCTCGAGCCTCAGGGGCCCAGACAAGGCAGACGGCAGCATGGCGCCAGAATTGCCGTTCCAGCCCGAGTCTCAGAGCTCCACTAGGCTGTCCCGAACCCAGGGGGCAGCAGAGAGGTGGGCCACGGAGCCCCAGCTCTGAGAGCAGCCCCGAGACGCTGGTCCCCTATCCAACAGCCGGAGTCGTGTGCTGCGCCCACTGGTCAAGCACCGCTGAGGCTCCTGAAGGAGCCGCTGTCTTTATCGCTAGAGAGCTGTTTGCGGTTGTTATCGGCACCTTCCTCGGGATGACGATTAGTGGCCCAGACGAATCTGAAGGCCCAGGTCATAAAGAGTGGCACATTTAGCGCACATAACCCAACCCTCAGAGAAGCCGGGTCCTCCGGCAGGAGAGCCAGAGCGCAGGACAGAGCGAAAGGTTTATGGGAGGCATTAAACCCGTGTGTGAGAAGGCAGGTCCGACACGGGGCAGGGAAGGAGGAAGCGGATTGGCCAGGGAGCCTCCGAGCGCGTTCCCTGCCGAAGCCTCGGCCAACCCAGTGGGAGGTCTGGGCAAAGACCGCCCGCCTGAACGTCCCCCTGGGCTGCACGGCTGCGTGCTAACACCCGGCATGCAGAGGCCTGGGGGTGGGGGCTGAGCTGCCATCTTGGCTTCAACGCTGGGCGATGCAGCAACCGTGCATGGCCCTTCCGGAAGGGAGAGGAGAGGGCGTTCTTTGCCACCACAACCCCCAGTCCTCTTGTCCAAGTTCGCCAAAGGCCCCAGCAAAGAGCAGAGGGGACGCTCGCCCGCAGCTGCCCGTTACTGAACGCCTGTCATGTGGCACATACTTTATATCCAGCATCTCATCTGATCCTCCAAACAAACCTTCCCACTTTGACCGAAGAGGACACTGAGGGCCAGAGAAGCAAACTGACTGTTTTAAGATCACCAGTGCCCCACGCTTTCTCTGTGTCCTTGAGCTAGAAGGCCGCTCTTTGAGCCTCAGATCTTACCCTGCCCAACAGATGGTCAGATCCCTGAAGAAGGCCATGGCCCCAGTCCTGAGTGACGTGACTGTGGACTGGGTCTTCCCTGAGACTACGGAAGCCCTGATCTCCCCTGTCGGCGCCAGCACCCTCTTCCCCGGAGAACGGTTGGTGGGGTACGGCATTGTGTGTGACGCCTCCTGGTACATCTCCAACCCCAGATGTGTAAGTATTCTAGGAATCCCAGGGGCTGGTGGGGTTCGGAGCCCATGAACACACAACCACCCTCCCCTGGGATTCTGTTCCTGGCAGCCAGGCACTGACTGGAACTGGATTCATGGTTGTAGATACTGTTGTCAGCGTTTGAGAGCGACACCACTCAGGTGAAGACCACCATCTCAAAGCGTGGTTCTGAAGAGCCCCCGCAGAAGGGGAACTTGTCTAAAATGCAGTCATAGCTCCAACCCAAGCCCACTGAGTCAGAGTCCCTGACGGTAATTTCAGAAGTCTGCATTGTATATAATCTCCCCTAAGTGATAAAACACACTTCAGTTCAAGGACTCATTTCTTTCTCAGAATGCTTTTGTCAGCTTGTGTCTCTTTAGATGAATTTATTCTTATTTATTTACATGAATGAATCCCACGTATTTGGTGTCACAAATACATGGAATTTGGGATAAAAGCAAAAAGTGTCTCAAAGGGCAGTGAAATTCATACTAAAATGTGAGAGATTGCCCGAGGAGCTTTTTTCTCACTGTCTTCACTTCTTAGTGGGCCTCTCCCTTCCCTCCTATAGGATTTCTCATCTGATTTGTGTTCAAGGAGTCACAGACTCAGAGCCTGCAGTGGCCGGGCAGCTCTGAAGAGGATATGTGTAAATATAAAAGGATCAAATGCCAGGAGGGTTACCGGTCACCACTGAGTTCATAGCTGGAGAGGCCATAAGGAGTGGTAGGAAGATGGCAAATCGGGCAGCTGTGCCCTGCACTAAATGCATCTTCAAGAAAAATCTGAATTTTCCAGGACCCTCTAGGGCTTTTCATGTTACAGAATTTCTTAAGAGCCATGATCCGGGCTACACTATGGAGGCCAGATCCTCAATAAACCCTCCCTTAGAAGGAACCGGCAGAGGCACCGGCTCCGTGAGCTTCTCTGACGCCTGAGGCTGGAATGGTTTTCTCCTGCGCTGGTGCCGGTGTTGGTTAAGCAGCGCCTGGGTGTGCTTTTCTCATCAACACGACTCGCCAGGACCCTCCTGGACAGCAACCGAGAAATGGTGAATTAACAATAGATAAGTCGGGCCGGAGATTAGCTCAGTGGTTCCAGCGCCTGCCTCGCAAGCACAAGGTCCTGAGTTCAATCCCTAGTAACCACATAGAATGCTGGGCGTGGAGACTCACGCCCACCAGCCATCAATACCACATACCACAGTGCCGGGCGGGTTGGCTCATGCCTGTCTTCCCAGCACTCGGGAGGCAGAGGCAGGAGGATTGCTGAGTTCGCAGCGGCTTGCCTGGGCTCCATAGTGAGCTCAGGGCCAGCCTGAACTACCAAGTGAGACCCTGTCTCAAAAAAAAAAAAAAAAACAGTAGATAAGTCAACCCCCAAAATGCCGCCCCTAGGACTCTAACCAGAGAAGGAAAGACAACCTAATATAGTTATGGCCAAGCATCTTACGGTTGAAGAAATAAATAGCCACAAGGTAGACCATTAACGATAAGAGATAGAGGAACATTGTAGAGTTGAATACTAAAGAGATGCAGGATTTCCGAAAAGCGTTTAAGGGCAAAATTCAAAATACTGATACATCTAGGTAGCATGGCCCGGGCTTTATAAACAAGGGTGGTCTCTAAAACCATGCATGCATATAATTTATATGTAATAATATATTATTTATATATCTATTTCTATGAGAGGAAGGACGAAGAGGAAGGTCCTTCCAGTTACCTGTCTAGAGGCAGGAATGACATTTAGAAAAACACTTTTCAAAAATGTTCGTGAGTGAAGTCAACAACTTAAAATCTAAATAACATAACTGAGGTGAAAAGAGCTTTTCGTCACTTCCGGAAGAGAAGCCTGCCTCAGCCGACACCTTCCCATCCCGCCCCGCGGCGGAAGCCTGCCCAGGTCCGGCCTCACTCCCGCCCCCCCCCCCACCAGGACAAGAGGCGAAGGTACAGCGCGCAGCACTCGCAGGAGTCCGGCGGCTCCGTCTTCCACTCTCAGGATGATGGGAGCGTCGGCCCGGGCGGCGGAGACACCGCCAAGAGCTCAGGGCCGCCCTTCAGCCTGAGGAGGCCCCAGGACGCCTGGCCGTCCGGTGGAGACTCCGGTGCCAGTCACGGTGGGTCCTCCGCACGTTCCGCTCAGCCTCCTTCTGCAGAGAGGCCTGTTGCTTGCTGCCTCACACTGGGCTCTTACTATGCACTGAAAACTTTATAAAACTCATTGCCTTCAATAGTTAGCAGCTGCCAAGGTGAGGGCCACTGTGTCTGTTTTCCAGATGAGGAAACTGAGACTTGGCGTGTTTAAGCAACACTGCTGAGTTATGGGAGCTTGAAAGAGACGGATGGGCACAGAAAGAATCTAGACCTTTATTGTGCCAGGGTCTGTTCGCCATGTTCGTTTCCATCTGTAAGGCTGGGTACTGCCTCAACAGGGAGACGCAGAGATGACACACCTGGCACCTGCCCTCCGGGCACTCTCCACCGGGGAGATACCTTACCTCTGATAGAAGCGGAGTGCCAGGGCGCGTCTAGGCGGCTCCTAGGAGGAGAACGCGAGCAGCACCTCGCCCAGGGACTGCGGGGGCGGGGCAGGGGCCTGTAGGCAGCGGAGTGCGCCTGCGCAGAGGGAGGCAGCCTGGGGCTCAGAAACGCGCTCAGTCATCGGCTCCTCCGGTCCGCGTGCAGCGCGCTGTGCTTTCGAAGGGGACACAGGGGCCGGGCGTGGTGGCTCACGCCTGTCATCCCAGCACTCGGGAGGCAGAGGCAGGAGGATTGCTGAGTTCCAGGTTTGCCTGGGCTACATAGTGAGCTCAGAGCCAGCCTGAACTACAAAGCGAGACCCTGTCTCAAAAAAAAAAAAAAAAATAGAGATCAAAGGGGATACAGGGAGGAAGACGAGGCTGGATAAGGCGAGGCTCCAGTGCTGGCGAGGGCACCTGCGCACGCTCCAGCTGGCACTCCATGCGGAACTTAGGATGTTGCCAAGCGGCGAGGAGGCGCACGAGCCCTCTCCTTCCCTGACGGCTTCCTGCTGTCCTCCCCTGCCCAGGTCTGGACCTCTCCCAGCGACGGAGGGCATACAGCACCAACCAGATCACCCACCGCAAGCCGTGCCCAAGGCCCACCGCCGCCAGCGAGCCCACGGTATCTCCTAGGAGGTACCCGCTGCGAAAGGCCAAGCTGCAAGACCTCACCAACCGGATCAGCCCGGACGGCCAGCGGTGGCAGACTGATTCACAGGTACCAAGGAGGCGGCCGAGGGAGAGGCGCTCGGGAGGCCGCGGCCGGGAGAGCTGCGTCCTGTGCTCCACCCCTGAGTCTGCCCGGGTACGAGGGAGACCCTGGAGCCCAGGCCCTCCCGACCTGCACCCCTTAGGGTGTATTTCTGGGTTACCCACTGAGAATAGGTAGCCTCCGGCTTGGGGCATCGAGCCAGCCCCTCTCCTCCCCCCGACCTCTGCCGCCCAGGACCACCGGTTAAAGCGATCCCCTGTCCCTGCATTCCCCGTCTGCACCCAGCATCTCCGCCCGCTGAGTCCTTAGAGTTTACAGCACCCCTGGAGAGAACAGAGCTCGGGTCCAGCCACCCCGACGCAGTTCACGTGTGGGAACTGAGGGCCAGAGAGGTCAAGCAAACGACCCAGAGTCACACAGCCAGCAGGGCACACTCGAGCCAGCACCGTCTGCCCTGGCTTCCCTCCCTCACCCGGCTTCCCCCGTCAGTCTCGGCGGGAGAACTGGAAAGTCAGAGCCACAGCTGGAAGGGCCAGCGGTGGGCCCCGCGCAGCCCTGGCAGGAGAGCCCACTGCTAGGGCAGGCCTCTGCTGGGGGGAGGGGTCTGCCTGCTGGAGGCCAGTCATGGCCAGTTCCTCAGTCGTGACGAGCCAAAGTGCCTCGGATCCCGCCTCGTGCCCTGGGCAGGGCGAGACCGTCCCGCGGAGAATCACCGTGAGAACCAACTCGTGGCCACCCACGTTCTGCAGAGTGGGGTTTCTGTAAATTCATCTGAGTCCATCCCTGCGGGCCCCCCTCCCCCCCCATGCCCCCCACACCCCTACCACCACCCTCCTCCGGCCTCCCCACACACGGGCACAGGCTGCCACCCTATCGCTCCGCTCTTCTCTGCGCGCAGTCAGAAGACGCAGGCCTTGGGCCCAGCACGCTTGCCACACGCAGCTCTCGGCCCCTGCGGGCGCCGATGTCCCCTAGGAAGGGGAGAATGAGTCACGTGAATGCCCGGCTACCGGCCCTCCGCAGATGTCTGGCCGGAGCCGGGTCTGAGGACTCCTCCAGGCACTGACCCGGTCGGTGCCTGACTCAGAGTCGGGGTCCTCAGGTGGCATTTCTGTGGCAGGAACGTGGGCAGGGCAGGCCCTTCCTTTCACCCGGCCTGTCCCTTAGCTACTCTAGCCCATCGAGGCCCATCCGTCCCCCCACCCCATCTGATTCTTCCCAGCACACCTGCATACGCTCACACACACGCACACGCACACACACTCCACACGTCCTGTAGCCTCTGGCTGGGTGAAGGACCAGATCTCAGAGTCAGCTGTTGTCATAGAAACCGTAGTCACTCGCAGCTTTTCCTCTCTCTGACCACTGTAGGCGCCGGCGCGTGCAGGGCAGGGGTGAGGGGATCCCAGCCTCTGACGTGGAGGGGCGGGGGGCTAAGGATCCCTGGGCCAGCTCTTAGGGGGCCGTCCCGAGCGCCCCATCCTCTCCTCATCACACACACTTGTCCCTCCCAGGACCTCAGGCCTGGAGACAAGCAGCCCCCATGTCAGGGAAGGCGCCCCTCCCCCCCAGTAACTACGGACAGGGAGGCAAAACTCAGCTGACTGTTGACTGTTACCCAGAACCCGCAGTGACACCTAGAGAAAGTGCCTCTGCTTCCTTCCCCTCCCCCTGCCAAGGGGTGGCTATGAGCTCAGAAGCTTGAAATTCATCTCAATCACCTTAATATCCTTCAGTCACAAAAGTAGTACACAGTGTTGGCAAAAAAAAAACAACAAAGCCTCCAACAGTTCAGCTGGGCATTACCTACAAACAGAAGCCCCCCTTCCTTATACCAAGACCCACTGCTTCTACTCTTTGTGGGTGACGTCACCCTGTGGCGACGGAGTCTCTGAGATTTGACAAAGGCCTACGAAGTCATATATTCTTCTCCACAATTGAGTACAGCACTACCACGATTTAATCTTTCACAATATGCTGCGTATTAGACATTTTCTTGTAATATAGGAGGAAACCTCTCTTCAGTGCTGTGTGATATTCTACCCACCAGGATGTACCATAATTTATTCACCCTCTTCCTCTTCCTCCTCCTCCTCATGGAAATGTAAACAGCTTCCAGATGTTTACCTTCCAAACCATACTGCAACAAATACACAGAGCTTACACATAGATACTCACACCCTTGTAGATTTCCACAGGATTGGATTCCTACCAGTGGGATCCCTGGGTCAAAAGATGCGTGTTTTTATTGCTGTAGACAATACACTGCTAATTCTTCTCCCACAAGCCTATGCCAACTTGTGCTCCAACCTGCAGTCTCTGAGGGATCTTGTCCACATCAGATGTTTAAATACCTGCCATTCTTCATGACAGAAAAAAAAAAATTGTAGTGTTTTTTTTTCTGGCTCTGATTTTTCATGAACCTACCCATTGTTATGGGTTTATTTAATACTTCTGCTATAAAATGCTTCGGAATGCCCTCGAACCTCTATTCTATTAAGTTTATCTTTTCCCTCCAGTGCTTATAAGAGCATTTTCCTTAAAAAAAAAAAAGATCTTTGTCATGTACTTTGCAAATATGTATCCCAGTTTACCCCTTGCTTTTTATACCAGCACAAGAATAGACAGGTTAAATCAACGAAACAGCACAGACAGTCCATAAGTAAAGCCAAATTGCATAAAAGCTTCATTGGACTAGCAGTGGGAGACTCATGAGCCATACTAATTCAGTGGATAAATTGTATTCAATAATAATGAGATTTACCATTTAGAAAATCCAGGAAAAGCTGGTTCCTATCTCCTTACAGTAAAATAAATTTCATGTGAATCAAAGACTTAAATACACAAACAAAAATAAAATCGCACAAATTCTAGAATATTTTTGAGTGGGAAAGACCTTTTAAGCAAACATATGGAAAGACATAAGGAAAAGGTTGATAATTTTAACCACACACAAAAAGTTTTAAATTTTATGCCAAAGAAAAGTAGATTTAGAATCATCCGTAGTGTGTGATTTTCCATGGTCTCTCGCGGTTTAGAGTTCGCCCTTGGCTTGGGGTTGTTCTTGGTGAAACTTTTGATGGGTCCGAGGCCAGGCCCTCCATCCTGCACCCTGGTCCCTGTGGTCACCAGGGAGGACAGCTGGAGGCCGAAGGGCCCCACAGGCTCTGCCCCTCCTCCTCATCTTGCTCCTCCTTTTTCCCACACCCCCAGCCCTTGATGAACCAGGACCTGAGCCAGGCCCCCAAACTGCATGGCCCTGGGGCCCGAAGGCCCTCCCTGCTGCCTCAAGGCTGCCAGCCCTTCCTGCCTTCGGGCCGGGAGACCCAGGCCTGGAGCTCTGTGAGGGAGCTGAACCCCAGAGCCAGCCTAAAATCTGCCCTGGACAGCCACAGCCCCGGGGATCCGGGTAAGTGACCTGATTAGGGACAGCGGCCTAGCTTCAGGTGACAGACGCAGACGGCCAATGCCTGCTGCCCCCCGAGGGTCTGCCCTGGGGACCTCACCAACCTCATCGTCCCTGTTGAACCTGGCCCTTGGACAGCCCGTGAGGCTGCATGTCCAGTCTCTGCCCAGCCTATCCTGTGAGCTCAGGCCCTCGTCTCCGGAGGGGGACGTGTCCATGTCTTGGGGACAAG
Organism: Thryonomys swinderianus; assembly: GCA_004025085.1. Taxonomy (NCBI): domain Eukaryota; kingdom Metazoa; phylum Chordata; class Mammalia; order Rodentia; family Thryonomyidae; genus Thryonomys; species Thryonomys swinderianus. The sequence goes on from PVIC010050125.1 coordinate 12,284, forward strand.
GCCATGTCACGCAGCCCTCTCAGGAAAGGACTGTTTGCTTCCTTGGGCGGGGCGGGGTGCATGCTTGTTTAGTGACGACTGAGCCCTGGGGAAAGACGATGAACTAGAGGGAGGGGGGTCTATCTCCCCTCTCGGGGTCCAGCGCTGGACCCTCTTGGCCCTTCACCCACAGAACCGTCCACCTTCGAGACCGAGACATCTTCGGACTGGGAGCCCACGGCTGAGTCCGAGGAGCGGGCCAGTCCCGGCCGGCTCGACGCCACGCCAGGCCCGGTGCTGGGCAAGGCCCTGGTCAAAGGCCTGCGCGACGGCCAGTGGGTGCAGTGGGAAGTGAGCTTCGAGTTGGAGCCTCCCGGCCCGGAGCCGGACAGCTCGCGGGACGCTGACCTGTGGAATGAGACCTTCCACCACCTGGCGGCCCGCGCCGTGGTCCGCGACTTGGAGCAGCTGGCCGAGCGCGAGGACGAGATAGAGCAAGGTGAGCGATCCGGCCGGGCCGCGCCCCTCCCCGGAGCCCCGCCCACACCCCGCCCACTCTGGCCTCTGGCCCCGCCCCACTCTCGATCGCCCCTCGCTGGCCCTCTCCCCGGGAACCCCGCTGTCTCCCCCGTCAGCCTGGTCCACCGGCCTCCGG
>PVIC010050126.1:0-12920 GCA_004025085.1 Thryonomys swinderianus
CCTTCCTTCCTTCCTTCCTTCCTTCCTTCCTTCCTTCCTTCCTTCCTTCCTTCCTTCCTCCCTCCTTCCCTCCCTCCCTCCCTCCCTCTCTCCCTCTCTCTCTCTGTCTCTCTCTCTCTTTCCCTCTCCCCGGTGGTATTGTGGATGGAACTTGGGCCCTTGTGCTTCCAAGGTAAGCACAGTACCACTTGAGCTAAATCCCTGTCCCTTCTTTCCATTTTCTGATGTTCTATTCAATCTCCTTCTTCAGAGTACTATAGTTTTCTTTGCAGGGATCATTCACTTTCTTGGTTAGGTTGATTCCTAGTTATTGCATTTTTCTTTTTTCTTCTCTCTCTTTTTTTTTTTTTTTTTTTGGAGACAGGTCTTGGTTGTTGTTCAGGCTGGCCCTGAGCTCACTTTTGGAACTCACAGCAGTCCTCCTGCCTCTGCCTCCTGAGTGCTGGGATTACAGGCATGAGTCACCACACCAGGCATTGTGGTATTTGGTGCCAGAGATTGAATTTGGGACTTTGAATTTGTGAGGGAGATGTTGAACCACTGAGCTAAATTCTTGGCCCGATATTGCATTTTTCTTGAATCAACTGTCAATGGTATTGTTTTCAAAATTTCCTTCTCATTTTGTTCATTGTTGGCAATACAAATGCTAATGATTTTTTGTGTGCTGATCTTGTATCTTGCTACTTGCTAAAATTGGTTATTAATTCTAAGACTTTTTTGGTGTTCATCAGGTCTTCTACATAGAGGATTATGTCATCTGATGATAATGATAATTTGAGTTCTTCGTTTCTTACATGTGCCCCTTGTATTTCTTTCTCTTCCTTGATCACACTAGCTAATGTTTCAAGTACTACGTTGAATAGCAGAGGTGATAGTGGACATCCTTGTCTTGTTCCTGATTTTAGGGGGAATATTTTAGTTACTCACCAGGCGGTTCATTCTGCTCCTTGCTATGTTATGGGCACATCCACAGTCTAGCTCATAGGAAGGAGTAAAGAAGAAGACCAGGCAAGGCATTTTCTTTTATGCAAGCAAGATAGGGTAGAATCTGCCCATATTTACTCATCTTGATTTCTCTCACATCTCTTTGCCAAGAGACAGGAAAAGTTAGGTAGCCTGTATTAGGAAGAAGAGAAGAATACATTCTGGAGAAACAACTGGATGTCTCCCACAAGGACCAAAGTGGTATGCAGAGCCAGAGACAAAAGACAGCACCTCTGCATGGAATATCTGTGAGCTATTTTTTGTTTTGTTTTGAGAGAGGGTCTTACTTTGTAGTGCAGGTTGGCCCTGTGCTCACTATGTAGCCCAGGCAAGCCTTGAACTCAGCAATCCTCCTGCCTCTACCTCCCGAGTACTGGAATTACAGGCATGAGCCACCATGCCCAACACTGTATTATGTAGTGTCAGAGATTGAACTTGGGACCTTGAGTTTGTGAGGCTGATGCTGGAACCACTGAGCTAAATCCCCAGCCATCTGTGAGCTATTTTTGCAGGTGGAAACCTATGACCTAGGCATTGAAGAATGGATAGGGTTTTAACAGGGTCTCCCCAGGCAAGAAGCAGAGAGGTATTTTTTGTGTTTTGTTTTAGGAACATATGCTAGGGTACCACTGAGTAACAGATTCCTAGCCTTTTGTTTTTCTTCATACAAGTTCTTTCTGTGTAGCTCAGGCTGGCCTCTATCTTACTGAGATCTGATCTTCCTGCTTCAGCCTCCTCCCAAGTGCTGAGATTACAGGTGTGCACCACCACACCTGACCCCAGCCTTATTTTAATCTTTCCTTGTCTGACAGTTCTAATATAGACAGATAAATTAGGTAGAAATACTATAGGAAGTGAGATAAGGCTAGGCCCTCCAGGGAGTCAGTGTAGATAAGAACAAGTCAAAACTGTGGCTGGAAGCACTTTTGAAGAAGATTAAAATCAAAACCTGGTGTGGTGGCTCACACCTGTAATTCCAGTATTTGGGAGGCAGAGGCAGGAGGATTGTTGTGTTTCAGGCTTGCATAGGCTATGTAGTGAATTCAGGGCCACCCTGCCTATAAAGTGACACCCTGTCTCAAAAAAAACAAAAACAAAAACAACTCAACAAAAACAAACAAAAACCCACTTAAAAAAAAAAAACAGATTAAGCCCACTGTGGTGGCTCACGCCTGTAATCCCAGTACTCAGGAGGCAGAGGCAGGAGGATTGCTGAGTTCGAGGCTTGCCTGAGCTACATAGTGAGCTCAGGGCCAGCCCTAACTACAATGTGAGACCCTGTCTAAAAAAAAAAAAAAAAAAAAAAAAAAAAGCTCATGCATATAGGTGTGGGGTTGTGGGGGCAGGGGAATGGGAAAAAATTAAGTCATGTCACGTACTAGTACAAATTCTCAAGTTAGATTGTGATCATAACGTGTCTATAATATGTACCAATAAAAAATACAGATGTTTTTCATCTTTGTTGTTCTTGTTTTCTTCTTTGAGACAGAGTCTTGTTTATATAGTTCAGCCTGGCTTTAAACTCATTCTGTAGCCCACACTAGCTTTGAACTTGCAGTGATCCTCCTGCATCAGCCTCCCTACCTCCATCTGCAGATTGCTAGGATTTATAGGTGTGTGGCACCACAACCTGATGAGCTGACTTTATGTAAAGATTTTTTAATCAAGTAGAGTGAGCCTGATTCAATCAATTGAAATGTCTGATTAACAGAATTAAGATTTTCCTGAGGAAGAAAGTCCATCTGTGGGCTTTGGCTTCAGCTATTGCCTTTTCCTGATGTGCCACCCCAGGGGTTTCAGGCTAGTTTAGCCAGTCTTTGCAATGGTATAAGCCAATTCCTTATATTATAGGTAGAAAAGCCAGCTAGACATATATAGGCAGATAGATAGGGCTGGCTCTTGAAAGACTTGTAAAAAGGACATCCTCAAAGATCAACACCATCAATGAGGAACTACACTTCCAGATAGCAGTGACTAGCAGACCTCATCTCCCAGGATGGAATGTCAAAATCTGGATCCAGCCCCTCCCTGGAATGCAACAATTGTAAAATCCTCAAACAGCGGGCCAGGACTTTGAACCACCTGGAGGAGTCTCCAGACAAGCAAGACCCTCTAAGGCTTGATTTCTCATTGGACCCTATTCAATCAAAGTTGCTGAAGTAACTATGCTTGTCATTTACCCATGGGTTAGCCACGGTTTGCCCATTTCTTTCAAATCTTATTGGAGGCCCCTACTGTACTCATTGGTCAATTGTAACCCATCTACCTTTTTTGAATCTTATTGGTTGCCCCCTATTTCAGACCCATCTCACCTTGTAGCTTTGCTCCATAAAAGCCCTCTAAAAAGTGAGATAGGGGGGTTAGCCACTTTCTGGGTTCCCCCTTCTGTCTCTCTTAAGGCAGGAGCTTTCTCTCTCAATAAAATTTTCCTACTCAAACCTCCGTCATTCCTAAAATTCATTCTTTGATTTTTAGAGAACACAAACTCGTGTTTCAGGTGGGGAGTTAGGCCTTAACTCTCCTGCGTCACTTACATGAAATCCTAGTGTATATCTTCTACTGGTTCTTTCTCTGACTGCGGAGGAGTTTGAATGGTAGTTCAAAGGTATTGAAGGTAAAGGCCAGAGTCCTGATGAGGGAAGATCTGAGCCCTGCCCTGAAGGGAAAGGTAGGGGATTGAGCCCAATTTATTTTGTCCTAGAAAGTCCTGCAGGGTGCCCTTTTGCCTGTATTTAGTATTTCCAACTAAATCCAAAGCAGAGGGCTTCTGGAAGAATTTTGGAAACATACTCATTGGAAAGAATCTCTTGCCCCTGTCCCAGGGAGTTTTTCTGCTTATCTGGTTTTGTCTTTCCCTGAGAACCTAGGCTTGTGAGCCTAACTTTATCTATTCCTTCATTTAGATATTGCTTGGGCAGCTGTGGGCACAGGACAGTGTTCAACCTCTGGACAACAGAGATGAATCAATGGGGCCTTTCTCCTCAACAAGACACTGTGGTAAGCAAAATAAACCAAACACTCTAGCCAGGTGTGGTGGTTCATGCCTGTAATCCCAGCACTTGAGAGGCTGAGGCTGGAGGATCTCTGTGAGTTCCAGGCCATGCTGGGCTCCATAGTGAGTTCAATGCCAGCCTGGACTGCATAGTGAGACTCTGTCTCAAAAAAACCAGAGACAGACAGACAGACTCGGGTGTCATATGTTTTCTTTCATATATGGAAACTTGAAAAAAAAAAAGACCTTGCTGAGGATTTAGCTCAAGTTGTACCTCACCTACCTTGGAAGCACAGGGCCCGAGTTTGACTCTCAGTACCACCAAAAGAAAGACTGGAATGAAGAAGAGAGACTTTCAGGAAAGAACAAGAGGAAGGAGGGAGGGCAGAAGGGAAGGTGGATTCCTCCAAGATGTCGAGGTACAATCCATGTTACAGTGTTGTATTAATTTGTACAACAAATGTTAACAGTTATAACAGGAAATAATGTGTAGAATGAAGAAAAAAGGGCACTTTTCAAAATGAATTATGGATGACTAGCTTTAACAGCAGACGGAAGAAGGCCTTCGGGTTCTCTCTGCAGCCTGGGAGGCATTTGCAGCCAAGCCACCCATTTTGGATCTACCACTTTGATCCTGGTATGCGGGTATCTTCTAGTGTCCTCCGGTGTCATTGGGCCTTTTAGTGATCTTCCATAGCTATTTCTGTTTTTGAGACAGGATCTTGCTGTAGCCCAGGGTGGGTTCGAATTTGGAGTACTCCTGTTTCAGCTTCCTGAGTACTAGGATCACAGACATGCACCACTTTGGCCAGCTAGGATCTTTTCCTCTTTCCTGTTTCCTTCCTGTGTCTCTTCTGCCCCCACACTTATGGGACACTGGGAATTGAAGTTAGCCCTGGCCTTTGCCCTGGGCTACATTCCAGTCCCTTTAAACTTTGTTTTTAAATAGCAAAACATTTATTGGTAAGTTTCAGATACACAAAATGATAACACTCATAATAGGGAATTTGCAATAATGTATTTTGCCTCTATTTTTTCCCATTCCCTGCTCCCTCTAAGTCTCCCTCCCTGCCCTATATACAAAAAGCTAAAAATGTCTGAGGTCCATCCTTCTTTATGGCAGAGTAGTACTCTATTGTATAAAGAAACTACATCTTTATTTATTTATTTGTAGTTGATGGACACTTGAGATCTTTCCAAGATTTACCTGTTGCAAACTATCCTGTTATAAACACAGGTGTGCATATATTGCTGTGGAAAGATGGTTTTTAACTCTTTGGGGGAGATACCAAGAAGGCTAAATGAAATGGAACCTCTAATTCTAGTTCTTTGAGAAATCTCCAGACTGATCTCCACAGTAATTGAACCAATCTACACTCCCACCAACAGTGGAGAAGGGTTTTCTTATCCCCACAGCCCCACCAGCATTTGTTATTGGCTAATTTCTTTTTCTTTTCTTTTCTTTCTTTTTTTTTTGAGCCAGGGTCTCGTTTTGTAGTTCAGGCTGGCCCTGAGCTCACTGTGTAGCCCAGGCAAGTCTCGAACTCACAGCAATCCTCTTGCCTCTGCCTCTCAAGTGCTGGGATTACAGGCCTGAGCCACCATGCCCAGCCTAGTGCTATGGTACTGATTGCTAGTGGGTATCATTCACCACACCTAGTATTGTTGATCAAACTCAGGACCTTGCGCTTGCGAGACAGGTGGTGGCACCACTGAGCTAAATCCTCAGCCCCCCATTTCTCTATCTTAAAATGATTCCCGTTCTAGTTTCATTTCATTAAAGGAGCTTGTTTGCTCTACCTTAGGGAGGACTTGGGTGAAATCTTTAGAAATGTTTCATTCTCCTAAAGTTTTGTTTTTGTTTTTGTTTTTGTTTGAGACAGGGTCTTGCTTTGTAGTTTGGGCTGGCTCTGAGCTCACTATGTAGCCCAGGCAAGCCGCGAACTCAGCAATCCTCCTGTCTCTGCCTCCCGAGTGCTGGGATGACAGGCGTGAGCCACCACGCCCGGCATTGTGGTATGTAGTGTTGATTGTTGGTGGGTGTGAGTCTCCACGCCCAGCATTGTATGTGGTTACCGGAGATCGAACTCAGGACCTTGTGCTTGCGAGGCCGGCGCCGGAACCACTGAGCTAACCCTCTGGCCCCTAAAGTTCTTTTTTTAAAAATAAGTTTTGTTTTATCTCATTCCCTCTGCATCCCTTTCTTTTGCACGGAGGCATCCTTGTAAAAGTCAATATCACAGCGCTAGAAGGATCCCGTGATTTAAAAAGATGGGAGGTCTCAGCCTCCCTTGAGGGACAGTGATCAGATGAAAGCAGCAGGACTGAGTGGGTTCTGAGCTTCGTTCTGATGTTTAGCTTTTATGAACTGGGAAGTGAGCCCAGTTTAATTACTGACCTGGGGAAAGTTTGGGTGATGTTAGACGGACTTCCCTTGATAGTACACATCTGTAGTCCCAGAATGCTGGGAGAATAAGACCAAAGGACCAAAATTCAGTAATTTAGTGAGATCTCGTCTCCAAAGAAGGACTAGGGGTGCAGTGCAGTGAGAAGGCCCAGGGTTTGATCCCCAGTACTACCCAAAAAGGAGGGTCTTATGTTATGATTTTCATCTCAATGGCCACCAAAAGTGTTTGGAGATGGGGCCTGGTTGGGAGGGCTGGAGTCACTGGGGGTGACTGTATTCTTGTCCTCAGTTCCTCTTTTCTCTCTGCTTCCTGGACCCAGTGAGCAGTTTTCCTGTCTTGCTTATGTATGATTCAGTTCTGCTTTGGAGCAGATGTTGGACTGCACCCAGTGGAATCCATGAGCCAAATAAACCTCTCTTTCTTAAGTTGGGGGTATCAAGTACTTTGTCCCAGAAATGGGAAAGTGACTAAGATAGCTGGAGGTGTAGTTCTGTGGTACAGTGCTTGCATAGCATGCTCAAGGCCCTGGCTTGGTCCCTAGCTCCACAGGAAAAAAAAAAAACTTAAAAGAACACAGAGGAAAAGTGTTTTTGTCTGTCTGTCTGTCTGTCTCTCTGTTTTAGCAGTACTGGTGATTGAATCTAGAGCCTTGGCACTGAGCTACATTCCTATCCCTTTTTATTTTGAGAGAGGATCTCATTAAATCACCAAATTGTTCAAGCTGAGCTTGAACTTGTCCTCCTGCCTCAGCCTCCCAATAGCTGAGATCACAAGCATGAGTCACAACACCAAGCTAGAAAAGAGCTTCCTGAAAGCTAATTGGGAAGAACATGTTCAGATGGGAAGGGGAATAGGGAGGGGAAGAAAAGGAAAAGGGATTAAAAAAAGAGAATGGAGAGAAAAATGGAAACAAAGCCTTTGTAAAGGAGAAGAAAGCTTGAAGGGTGGGGAGAGGAATGAGGAAGAAAAGAAGATTCAAGCTATGTTATGTACAGGTACAAATTCCCTATGATGAACATGATATAGTAAATATGTACTAATAAAAAATAAGGTTAATCGACCTTCTAACTCAGCCCATTCATTTTATGTAGCAAGAGATTGATAGCCAGAGAAAGAAGGTCCTCTGGCCTCTTGGAAGAGATGCAGGAAGCAAAGTCTTCTGGCTCCTGCTGCAGGGCTGTTGCTTGCAGCACTGCTACAGAGCCGAGCTAGCATGGGCACAGGGCTGCAGCAACTACGAATCCAGTCAAAGTTTTTTCCCATTGTTCAGCAGGGGGACTCTGTCCAGTTTCCACTTAGCTCTTTGAATAATTTCAGGTCCCTAGAGGCATTCTGCTGTGCCAGGTTAGGGAAGGGGCAGGGAAGGTTTGTCCTTGTCCTCTTGGTTTTCGACCAGTTCCTCTGTTGTTGGCAGCCAAAGCCATACAGCGCTTTGAGGCCTGAAACTCATACTAGGAAGCAAGAATTGCATTTACTTCCGAGAAATTGCAAACCGCTTAGCCATGCTGCTGGCTTATCCTGAAATTTATATGCAGTAAGGAGAGGCAGACGAGTCCCTCAGTTTACAAAGGGGCAAGCTGTGGGGTTGAGTGATCTGACTCTGGAGAAGGTAAAGAGAATGGATGTCACCTCAGTGGCTTGGGTTCTCCCCATTATCATAACCCTCTAATCGAGAGAAGGGACTTCTGACAGCCACATTCCCAAGATCACACATCTAACACACCAATTAAATGACTGGATTCATTGCAACTGGCCTTGAGCATGAGTAGATGAGAGATGTGACTTTGTGAAAGGCTGTTAGGCCCTGCACAAAGTGCTTTATTCAGCTAGCCATGTGGCTCAAAACCTAACACATTTTCATGAGATACCAGATTTTGCTTGGGGAGAGGAAGAGGAGGAGGAAGGAGGTCAGCTTGACAGGGGGGCAGGCTTAGAGCTCTGTCACTCTGCTGGCATTGAAAAGCCAGAGGAATGCATGAAGACCTATGACATCCCAGTGATGGGGGGTGATTGGGGAAGAAATCTACCAGTTTTGCCATGGTCTTAGGACTGAACTGCCCCCTTCCCCATGAGTCTTTTTTTTTTTTAATTTTAATCTTTATTGGTACATTATATATACACATCATGATTTCCCCATGAGTCTTTAAAAATTATTCTTCCTGCTGTTCTTGGCACGCTGTCATATGTTGCTTCACTACTAGAATGAGAATGGGATACACAGGAACTATGCACTGGCAACAGTGGATAAAGCCAGATCTATCACTGCAAGGCTGGCCACAAATCTGAAGTTTGAAACCTTTCCCACATGACACAGAAATCCTTCTTCTGGGCAATAGTCAAAGCAGATGATATCACCACCGTAAAAATATCTGCACTCCCATATTCATTGCACCATTGTTTATGGTATTATTGTTCATATAGAAACCACTGAAGTGTCTGTAGACAGAAGAGTGGAGAAAGGAAATATGGTATGTGTTCTGGCTTGCATAGTGTCCCACCCTCACGCTTTAGGGTGCCCTTTTTTTCCTACTTTTGCTTGACCCAAACTCACTCTGTAGAGCCTGTTTCTTTTCCTACCTTTAATAAAAGTTTGCTGCTGTTAAGAAAATATAGTTTGTAGACTCTATGTTTTTAATGCAGCCATAAAAAAAGAAACAGAGTTTGTCATTTGCCACAACAGATTAATCTGGAGAGCATTAGACTAAGTGAAATAAGATAGACACAGAAAGACAAATACCGCATGACCCCCGCTCATGTGAAATCTAAAACAAAAAGAAGGCTGGGGATTTAGCTCAAATGGTACTGCACCTACCTTGGAAGCACAGGGCTTGAGTTCAATCCCTGGTACCACCAAAAAACCAAATAAAATAAATAAAATAAAATAAAGCAAAAAGAAGTTACGTAGCTTGGCACAGCAGCATATGCCTGTAATCCCAGCATTCAGGAGGATGAGACAGGAGGATCACTGCAAGTTCCAGGCTACATAGCAAGTTAAGGTACTTTGAACTGCCTAGTAAGATCCTGTCTCAAAAAAAAAAAAGTTACATATAGAAAGAGAATAAAGCAATGGCTATTAGGAATGGGGGGATAGGAGCTGGGAAGATAGGTTAGAAGATAAAAAGTACGGTGGAGATTTAGCTCAGTGGTTCCAATGCCTGCCTAGTAAGCACAAGGTCCCTGGTTCCATCCCCGGTAAACACATCCAACAATACTGGGCGTGGTGACTCACGCCGACCAGCAATCAGTACCGCATACCACAATGCTGGAGGTGGTGGCTCATGCGTATAATCCCAGCACTTCAGAGGCAGAGGCATGAGGATTGCTCAGTTCGAGGCTTGCCTGGGCTATATAGTGAGCTCAGAGCCAGCCTGAACTACAAAGTGAGACCCAGTCTCAAAAAAAAAAAAAAAATATATATATGTGTGTGTGTGTGTGTGTGTGTGTGTGTGTGTGTGTGTGTATATATATATAAAGTAGTGATATATGGGATGAATAATTCTAGAGATCTAATGTACAACATGAAGACTATAGAGTTAATAAAAGGGTATTGTATCAGAGATTTGCATTAAATAAGTAGGATTTACCTGCTTGTCACAAAATACATGTTTTTTTTTTTTTTTTAGTTTTTTTGAGGTAGGGTCTTGCATTGTAGTTCAGGCTGACCCTTGCTTTGTAGCCCAGGCAAGCCTCAAACTCAGCAATCCTCCTGCCTCTGCCTCCAAAGTGCTGGGATTACAGGCATGAGTCATTGTGCGTGTCATTGTGGTATGTGATACCTGTGATCAAACACGGGACCTTGTGCTTGCCAGACAGACACTAGAACCACTGAGCTAAATGCCAGGCTCACAAAAGACATTTAAAAAAAATGACTATTCTCTTAAAAAATAAAAAAGCTACACTAAAGAACATAATGAACAATATCCTTTCCTATTTTTTTATTGTTATTTTTTTACAGTGCTGGGGATGAAGCCAGGGCTTGTGCATACTGGGCAAATGCTCCACCACTGAGCCAAGCCCTCAGTCCACTCTTTCCTATTGTTTGAGTTTCAACATGGAGGAATAATTGGAAATTGAAGCCTCCTTTAATGACAGATGCTCCTAGCAATGAGGAGGAGAATGAAGCAAAAGCTTCAGAGAAACAAACCAGGGTATTGGCTAAAAGCCAAGGAAGAGGCTTGGTTCTGCCCGATTTAGCAAGGGGAGGGATTCTCCACCCAGCTAGCCAGCAGGCCTCGTGATTTCAAAAGAAAGGCTGAGAGCAATATATATTTGCAGAAAAACGGGCCCCAAAGCTGTACAGGCCACATTTCTCGTTCCAGGACCTTGGTGCAAGCTTAATTAGTTTCTGTGGACCAACTGCAAACAGGGCAGTATGATTCGCACTTGTTAAGCTTGGACAGCTGGGAGTTGGGAATTTTATAGCTGCATTTTCAGCACCACCTCATTAATTCTCACAGCCACAGAGGGAGGCTGAAGACTCAGTCATCTTCATTTTAGAGAACAGGCCAACAGAGGCAAAATGACTTGAATGCCATCATATGCCCAGTTAGAGGCTGGGCTGAAAGCAGGCAGACCCAAGCCACGATTCCGGGGTGAAAAGCTCCTCCCTGCTTTGTTTGCTCATTTTGGGTGCAGAAATCTCCTCCTTGCAGGGAACCCGGCTCCCCTCAGTCTGTGCTCAGGGCTGACTCTGCTTAAGGACGGAACAGGCAACCCTGAGGACAGGGATGGGAGGGGACAGGAGGTGCTAAGCTTGCTGGCACTCCCACTCCTGGGCTCCCTTCCTGACACCCTTTCCTCCCAGATTCATGGTCCCAGAAGAAGGGCCTGACCCTTCCTGTGCCCAGACCATGGAAGCCACCGTGCTCAGATAGCCTTCGCTATAGCCTGCGCCAGCAGCTCGTTCACCTGACTGACACTCAGAGTGGGTCTGCCATTTACTTAGAGACTGTCTAGTAGTGGAGGAGTGTGAATTCGGACACCAAGTGGGGGAGTTAAGTAAATGTAGCCAGAAATATCAGCCATTAGTCTCAAGTGTCTTGAAAGGATTTTTGCTTTGTTTTGTTCTTTTGCAGCACTGGAGATTGGCCTCAGAAACTTCACACTGAGGTCCAGCCCCCCCCAGTCCTTTTATTTTTATTATTATCATCATTATTACTGGAGACAGGGTCTCGCTTTATAGTTCAGGCTGGCCCTGAGCTCACTATGTAGCCCAGGCAATCCGGCACTGTGGTGTGTGGTACTGATTGCTGGTGGGTGTGACTCACCATACCCGGTATAGTTGGATGTGGTTACTGGGGATCGAACCAGGGACCTTGGGTTTGTGAAGCAGGCGCCGGAACCACTGAACTGAATCCCCGGCTCATTTTTAAAAAAAAAATTTTTTTTTGAGATAGGGTCTTGCTTTCGTAGTTCAGGCTGGCCCTGAGCTCACTATGGTGCCCAGGCAAGCCTCTGTGAACTCAGCAAGCCTCTAGTCTCTGCCTCCCGAGTGCTGGGATTACAGGCGTGAGCCACCACGCCCCACAGCCGGCTCATTTTTACATAAAAATATCTAACATGTCATCCAGATGATATTTTCTTCCAAAATATCTTTGAGAAAAATTCATGGCCACACTGTAACTGTTGCTTGTCATGTCTATGAGCGCCCTGCCACATATAGTGAGAGATACAGAGCCTAGGCTGAGGAGCATAACTGTCCTGTCACAATGGGCAGATGGGAGAGGGAGGAGCCATGCATGTGAACTGGGTCACTCCTGGCGCACGGCAGAAGCTCAGACCTGTAGAGAGCGGGTGGGCTTGCAGTTTCCTGCACTTGATGTTCTATCGTTACCCACCACCTGCTACCTACAGGCTGCTTGGATCCCAAGATGCAATTACAGGCCTTCTTCAGATGAGTGTGGTTACAGGCATGCCTCAGTTTCCAGGGAAAGGACTTCAAAGGTGGGGCTGGACTACATACTGTAGGGTAGCAGTGGAAAGCATAGTCTGGTTTTGAAAACTGACTGGTTGACTTACCACTGACCGGCTGTGTGACACTGGGTGAGTGATGCCCCGTCTGGGCTCAGTTTTCTTCTCTGAGAAGGGGAGATAAGTGTCTCTCAGAGGATTGTTGTGACGATTCAGTGAGATCTTACATGAGACATAAATAGGAGAGCAAGTGTTCACACACAACTGGTTTGCCTACTGAAGGCCAGGAGTCAATTTTTGTGCTGCAGAAGGATTTCTACACCCTGCAAATATGCTCTCCTTTTAGCCGAAGCCTTGGAAACAGGAAGGAGGACTCGATGCTTGGAGCATCACAGACTAGAGAAGGGCGGCTGTCCCTGCGCTCAATCCGAAGTGGTAGATCTGTCCCCGGCAGCTGAAAATGTCAGTGACAGCACTGAGACACATCCCTGCGACGCTGGGGTGTGGATGGTGCTCCGGGCCTCGGCGCGTGGATGTGCGGGCACTCGTGGGAGGGAGCCGCCCATGTGAAACAGGCAATCTGTACCTATCAGAAGGTAAATCTTTTTTTTTTTTTTTTTTTTTTG
>PVIC010050127.1:0-12920 GCA_004025085.1 Thryonomys swinderianus
AGCTCAGTGGTTCCAGCGCCTGCCTCGCAAGCGCAAGGCCCTGAGTTCGATCCCGGTAACCACATACAATGCTGGGCGTGGTGACTCATGCCCACCAGCCATCAATACCACATACCACAGTGCAGGGCATGGTGGCTCACGCCTGTAATCCCAGCACTCGGTAGGCGGAGACAGGAGGATTGCTGAGTTCGAGGCTTGCCTGGGCTACATAGTGAGCTCAGGGCCAGCCTGAACTACAAAGCGAGACACTGTCTAAAAAAATAAAAAAAAAAAACAACTTACTAGTATAGTTTGTACTACATAATGACTATGCTCATTGTTGGTATTTGGTACATGTGTGTGACACATCTTAATTCCTTATATCCTCTTTCCCTATCCCCTGTCTCTTCTCCCTCCATCTCTTGGTCCCCTTCCCATTTGCAAAAGATCTGTTTCCCTTTCTCTTCTTTTTTTTATTTTGCTGTTTACTTCTTTTATACTTTGGTTTTCTCATATGAGATAAACCAGGTGGTACTAACGCTTGAGTGTCTGATTTCTTTCACTTAACATTATATTTTCAAGGTGCATCCATTTTCCTCCAAATAGCACACGTCTCTCTGTCCTTAGAGTAGAGCACTATTCTACTGTGTATAAATATCCCATTTTTCTTGATCCATTCATCTATTGATGGACATGTAGGGGTCTTCCAAGATTTAGCTATTAAAAATTGTGATGCTATAAATACTGATATGTTCTAATATAATGTCTTTAATTCTTTCAGGAAGATGTCTAGTAAGAAAATAACTGGGTCAAATTGAATTAAAAATTTTAATACAACCTCATCTACTAAAGACCTCATATAATTGTGTCTCAGTTGTACAAAAGAAAAGATTTCATACAGTGTGAAGCTCCCTCTCAGAAATTCTTCACTGTTATGACTATCACAATGGAACTCACTCAGCTCCAGAAAGGAATCACTACTCAAATTCTCAAGTTGTTGGATATGGTACCTGGTGTGCACTGTACAAACAGCAGTTTTCAGTACAAGTTGGTATCAGTGCCACAACCAGTGAAACTGACGTAAGTTTGAAATTAAAATGGAAGTTATCAGGAGGGAAACAGAGATACAAACTTGTAGATATTTAAGATTATCTGTGTCCAGACACAAGAACAGCTCAGCTCTTCAACTGAGGACCATATCAAGGTAAAGTGAAAACAACAGCTGCAGGCCCAAGAGTATGAACACAAAATCCTAAATTCTAAAGTCTTTCTGAAAAAATCTGTCTGTCCTTGGTTGACTTAGATCTTATAGACTTAACCTATCACCAAAGAACATTTTTGGGAAATACAACATACAACAGTTAAGTAGATCAAAATCTCATGGTGCCAGGCGTGGTGGCTCACGCCTGTAATCCCAGCACTCGGGAGGCAGAGATAGGAGGACTGCTGAGTTCGAGGTTTGCCTAGGCTACATAACGAGCTCAGGTCCAGCCTGAACTACACAATGAGACCCTGTCTCAAAAAAAAAATATCATGAAGAATGAATCACGTCCCTCATCAAGGACTAAGTTCAGGTAAACCACATACATAATATGTATCAAAGTACAAATACTGAGCTCAAGAGGAAGCTCAGTGATCGAGTGTGTGTGCAGCAGACAGGAAGCTTTGCATTCAATCCCAAGTACTGAAAACAGGTACAAATGCTGTTAGGACATACTCTGATAATTTATAATTCAAATCTATTAAATGAGAATTAATGTACTGTATTGTCAGGTTATACAAAGAGTTGCCCTATACTGTGAAGTATACAAGTAATTCTATAAAAATAAACTTCCTAGTGTCACAAACATGATGTAAATTGAAATTAGATTTAATTAGCAATAATTCCACTTGTCATCTTAGATGTTTATTTGATTACTTGAATATTCCAATTCTAATTGAAAACCCTTTTTAGAGGATTTTAACAAATGCCCTTTTCTTCCTTTACTAAATTTACTTACAGAAGTTAGAGGCATTTTTAAAATGATTCAGTTGATTTTATTCACATTTTTAAAAAGTAAACATTAGTTTCCTTTCCTATTTTGCAATGTTCCCCATTTTAATATGAAAGAAGTACCTGAAACTAAACTTCAATTTAATTGCAGATTTTTGCAGCCCGACTTTAAGAGATTCTGCTTCTGTAGATTTAGAGGGGGTCAGGACGTGGCATTTTAAGCTGTGACCCTCAATGATCCAGCCACAAGTCAGCAAAAGGCCAAACTTTCAGAAACTACTGAGGAACCGCATTTCCTTAATAAACAACAAATGATCATCATGTTTGCCAGGCATTATGCTAGGTACTATGTTAAAAGACTCAGTGGAAATAGGACACAGACGTGTAAATACTGTATCATTTCTCTGGTATGAGAAACTGAAGGTTAAATGAGTTCTAAAATGTATGATAGGTATTATGAAATAGGAAGAAAGTGTTCAAAGGTAAAAGGGGGGTAGGTGCTAGTAAAGAAGGGAAAGAAAAAACTTCATGGTAAAAAAAAATTTTAAAAAAAGGAAACAAGGGCTGGAGATTTAGCTCAGTAATTCCCGAGCCTGCCTGACGGGTGCAGCGTCCCTGGTTCAATCCCCAGTGACCACATGCAACAATACCTGGTGTGGTGACTCACGCCCACCAGCAATCAGTACCTCACACCACAGTGCCAGGCATGGTAGCTCACGCCTGTTATCCCAGCACTCAAGAGGCAGAGACAGGAGGATTGCTGAGCTCCAGGCTTGCCTGGGCTACATAGTGAGGTCAGGACCAGCCTGAACTACAAAGTAAGACCTTGCCTCAAAAAAAAAAAAAAAAGGAAACAAGGCTTATGTATATTAAGGGGTCAGGGAGTTGTAGGGAGGACAGGGGAATGGGAAAAAAGTGAGAATCAGGATGTCATGTACTGGTACAAACCCTCAACGTTGAATGTGATCATAATGTATATATAAAATGTACCAATAGAGTCAATTTTTTAAAAAGACACGGTGAAATTAAAATTGTTAGAAATTGTATCCCAGGCACAATATAACTTGCACACACAGTAGAAATGAAATCAATACCTGTTCAATGAAGAGATAAATGAATGAGTTCATACTTGAGTGATGAAGTCAGACAAGAAAATAGAATACAGTGTGATTAACTCTGTGTTAGAGATATTTCTAAAGGAAGGGGAGAATGAAACCAACATTTGTAGAGATTCTATTTTGTACCAGGCACTGTGTGTACTTTCCACTAGATTACACAGGAGGAAAAGCAGTTAACCGAACTTGGGGACAGCAAAGAACATTTGTAGAGGAAGGGCTGCATGCACTTAACTCTCTGAGGACAAGGAAATTGTGTGTGTTGTGTGTGTGGATGTGTGCATTAGAGGTTGGGAATATAGAAGTTTAGGAATGAACCAAGAAGAGAAACATGCACAAAAACAGAATACACTAAAAAAAAAAAAAGTATGGAAAGTTGAAATGGAAGCCTGAAAACATATCTGGTGGAAACAACGATGCTATACATTTCAAAACGGGAGACCCTGCCAATTTAGATGTCATTTGAAAAGCAATAGGGAGCACTCTACCCAAAAATATGATCTTCCTGACAGCCTATCAGTGATATCTGGAAGTATGCCACTGGAAACTCATTACTTTGAGTCACTGACAAATTATTCCATTAAAAAACAAATATTCTCTCCCCTGCCTCGACTTCATTTTTTTCTTTTGATCTAGTTACTAGATTAGCAAATCAGGCAATGTGATATCCATATAGGACTTCACTTCATCCAGTCAGTGGACAAACTTTCTATAGTTTTCTTGTGGATGAGATGGCAAAATGTAAGTGAGATGCTTAAGCTGTTTGTTGAAATGAACCTATAACCAGTCAAATAACTGCAGCCAAAAAAAGGAATGAATGGATTGATGAGACTGGAAGAAAACCAAAAGATCCTGTTCTTGGCCCATTTCTACACTTGATCTTAGCCAAAAGGCCGAGAAGCGATCTTGGCCCATTTCTAATTTTGGTTCACTACAAATAAAAGCTTTCAAAATGGTCAGAGCCATTTAAAGACTGAACATCCTGCTTTGGGGAACAATAAGCACTAGACACCAGTAGATTCAGCCTTGGAGAGCCTCTTGCTTGATAGTAAAGCAATGGACAAGATCCTTTTAATCTGTGTGGTGTTAGGAATCAAGCATGAATTTTGAAATCACAAAAATTTGGCTCGAATCTCAGTTTTATCATTTACTAGCAATGCAGCTCTGGACAACGTATTTATATTGATTTCAATTTCCTCATCTGTAAACTGGAGATCAGACTATCCACCTTGCAGCACATTCTGTGACAATGCCATATGTAAAAGAATAAAACACACTGCTTGGCCAGGAATAATGGCACAGGCCTGTAATCCCAGCACTTGGGAGGCAGAGGCAGGAGGATCACCACATGTTCCAGGCCAGCCTGAGCTACACAGTTAGTCAAGGCCAACCTGGACTACATAGTGAGACTCTGTCTCACAAAAAAAAAACCCCAAACACTGCTTGACACACTATGTATTCAATAAATGATAGATATTGTACCAATTATTCTGATTCAGTGACTCAGAATAGGGTATAAAAATACATTTTAAATCTACCAAAAACTCAAAGGTAGGAAGGACTTTGAAATGATTTAGTCTCAGAGGAGGCAGGGGCCCAAACTGACAAGATTATTGATGATAATGGACAAGAATTATTAACAAGACTCAATGGTTAGCCTGGTTAGGCTCAATGCATGGCAAAAGGATGAAGTGAGGCAGACCTGAAAGAAGCATAAGCTTTGAAGCTCTGTGTTATTATTAGGGGGATCCCACACTTCATCCCTTTCTTTATTCATGTTTTCATTCAATAAACACTGATTGGCACTGTGTTGGATTGTAAAGATACAGCTTCTTCCTACAAGGAGCTAACAATTTATAGAGAAATACAACTTATAAGAAATTAAAACATAGTGGGATTATTCTAGTCTAGGAGCTCATAGTAGGCCCACAGCAAGCACACAGAAGGGAATGAAAAACTATATATTAGGAGGTCAAGGGGGAAGCAGCTTTCTAGAAGCCATGATCCTTGAGCCATTAAAAATAATTGTATTTAATTTTGAATTGTAAATTCAAATTACCCAAAAAGATGGACAAATTAATTCTTCTTCCCACTGCTGTGCCCCAACAACACAGTTCTTTGTAGAAGCAAATCACTGTCACTAGTTCCTTGTGTATCTATCCAGATATATGCTGAGTCCAATTTTGAAGTCATTGTTTGGCTAGAACAAGATTCTCCTATGCTTGAATCATGAACCAGTACCAGTTTGTGGCCTGTTGGGAACGAAGTTACAACATTTGAGGTAAGCAGCAGGTGAACAAGCAAAGTTTCATCTACCTTTACAGTCACTCCTCATCACTCACATTCATTCCATTAGATTTTCATAGGACCACCAACTCTACTGTGAACTATGCATGTGAGGAATCTAGGCTGTGTTGTTCTTTGTGAGAATCTAGTACCTGGTGATCTGGGGTGGAGCAAAGCAGTGATGCTAGTGCTGAGAAATGGATTCAAATGCAGATTAACATTAGCAGAGAGGTTTGACTGCAGAGACTATAAAAAAATCAATGGCTTGCAGACTCATTTCAAAACCTTTTCAGTAAGTGAGAAGGTACAATTAAGCTACTCTGGTGGCAGACTTCATAATAGCAAGTGAGTTGATGTTCTTCATTTGTACAGCAGCATCTGCTGATGGACTTTAAGTCAGAACCTGACACTTATTTTAATCTGCACGTACCTCAGCCATTATTACTTCTGTACACTCTTCTTTCCCTCACTATGCACTTGTCTTAGTCACGGTTTTGGTAAGCCCACAAGCTAACGCTAGCCAAAATGAGTAAAAAACAAAGGTAGCTGGAGAGCTTCTTTATAATGGGGGAAAGACTTGATGATGAGATAGTAGGGTTCTCAAAAACTGTTTAACAGAATGAAAACTGCATTTATTATAAAATATCGAGTCTTACTTAAATAATTGGTTCATTGCAATGAGTTATGTATTATATTCCGAACCTACTTTGTATAATATGTGGCAACTGGCTCTCAGAAAAACCATGAAATGTCTGAAATTCCTTGCCACAAGGAGTCCAATCACTACATTCAAAGACAAGATTTTGGTGTTCTATAAAAGAAAGAAATGTGGATACAAAAAACAGAAGCAATTATTGAAGGATACCATTTCATCAAATGTGTCTACCCTAAGAGCATCACTCTTAATGGCTAACAGCATTGCTAAAGCTAAGAATCCGTTACTACTGGTACAGAGTTGACTCCCTGTAAGCTGCTAAGGACATTTGTAATGAACAAAGAGGCTGAAGTAAAAATGGTGGCATATGTTCTTCTTACTAGCACCATAAATAAATGAATTGATGAAATAGCAGAAAATATACCAAGACATAATTACTACAGAAGATTAATGAGTCACTGTGGTACACAATCCTGGTTGACAAGTCTACCAATGTTTATAATAAGGAAACAATGCTTGTTTTTCTAGGATATATTTTTAGGGGAATGTGCACTAGGATATGTTATACACACTTTTGTTGACAAACAATACCACAACTATAGAACTAATTAAACCTTTGAATATTACGTATCAAGAAAATCGAATTGCTCATTTTGTGTCGGCCTCCGCATGGATGGAGTGGTGGCAATAACTGGATTGCTACCTGATTTCACTAACTGGATCAGAGAAGTGGCTTCTGAATGTGAATATATCCATTGTGTCACCCATACAGAAGTATTGGCTAGCTGAAAACACTGTAAGAATTTTTGCAGGATGTGATTACAATTAACAGTGCTAAAGTACAAGCCCTTCACTCACATCTATTCAAGCCAGACTAGAATAATGAAGGTGAGACGAGCAAGCATTAGGATTTTTGATATGCTTCAAATGTTAGCAGAGATATCAACAGAGACTGAGCCAGGTCCTTCTTTTTCCCAGTTGGTATATGACCTCTTATCACAGCTTTCAAAAGAGACTGTGCATTACTTTCCAACCAGAAAAGAACCCTGAGCAAAGAAGGAATACATCCATAACCCATTTGTGAATAAGCGAGGTGAAATGACTTTTTCCAAGCCAGATGATCAACTGCTAGAGATTACAAATAATGGTGGCCTTAGAAATATGTTTGAGCCAGGGATTTAACTTAGTGGTTCTGTTACCTGCCTCACAAGTGCAAGGTCCTAAGTTTGATCCCCAGTAGGAAAAAAAAAAAAAAAGTATGTTTCAGACAACTTCAGGTTTCCATGGAGACTAAAGTTAAGGCACAGAGTATTTGAAACTGCCACACAAAAAAAGCTGAAAATCCTGCTTTTATTTTAATACCCTATTTTTCTGAAGTAGGGTGTTCTGCAGTGGCAAAAATAAAAATGAGGGGCCGGAGATTTAGCTCAGTGGTTCCAGCGCCTGCCTTGCAAGCTCAAGGCCCTGAGTTCGATCCACGGTAACCGAATACAATGCTGGGTGTGGTGACTCACGCCCACCAGCAATCAGTACCACATACCACAGTGCCGGGCATGGTGGCTCACGCCTGTAATCCCAGCACTCAGGAGGCAGAGACAGGAGGATTGCTGAGTTCGAGGTTTGCCTGGGCTACATAGTGAGCTCAGGGCCAGCCTGAACTACAAAGTGAGACCCTGTCTCAAAAAAATAAAAATGAGATTCCAGAGTAGACCAAACATAAGCAACACACCCCCAGATAAGACTTTCAAGTTGCAGGAAAACAAGCTCAGGTCTCCCACATGGTGAGTTGTATAATTATTCCATTATATATTTCAACAGGATAATAACAGAAATAAATTACACAGCAAATATGATGTTTCTGAATCATCCTTAAACCATCTCTTCATACAGAGAAAAATCATCTTCTACAAAACTAGTCTCTTGCTCCAGAAAAAGTTAATGACCACTGGATTAGAAGATAAGGATCATTCTAGGCAGGCAGAAGTGTACAGAAACATGGGTGCATGAAGTTTTCGGTTTGACAGAATTTGGGCAAAGTGGATAAAGCAAAAGTGATGGGAGATAAGAGTGGAAGACTAGGTGTGGTTAAGTTGGGAGCAATTTTGCAAGACATGTGCAGTAGTTTGGTCTTTACTAGTAAGCAGTGAAAAGCTACAGTGAGATTTTAAGCAGGAATGGTGTGATTGTGTTTGCATGAGCAAAAATTCATTCTAGCACCGAAGTGAAAGACAGATTAAAAGACTGAAGGTCAATAGGCAGGACGACAAGCTAAGAATCTATTTGAATGGTTAAAATGAGATAGTGGCAAGCTAAGAAACATATCAGTAATATTTAAAACACAGATATAATTGGTCTTGGTGACAAACTGAATGAAGAATTTAGAGTGACTCTCAAGTTTCAGGCATTAATAACTGTATGAATAGAGATCAAAGAAACAAAAGTAATGTAGTAGCGAATAGAAGGAGGGGTAAATTTGAGTAAGGAAGATGAATTTGTGACATACTAAGTTTGGTCTGGAGGTTCCTATGAGATATGTTATCGCCCATATTTCCAGTACCAGTTGAGTAGACAAGGACTGAAGTTTAAAGGGGAATCTAGGCTTACAGGTATTTAGAGGTCAATTAAGTATGGTAAATAAAATCATAAGGATAAATTAAATAATCTAGAATTAGACTGAGAAAGACTAGAATTAGACTGAGAAAAATCTTCTAAAAGACTAGGGTGTGGGCCAGGGATTTAGCTCAGTGTTTCCAGTGTCTGCCTTGCAAGCCAGAGGTCCCTAACCCCAGTAACCACATACCACAATGTTGGGTGTGATGACTCACACCCACCAGCAATCAGTACCACACTTCACAATGCCAGGTGTAATGGCTCACGCCTGTAATCCCAGCACTCAGGAGGCAGAAGAAGGAGGATTGCCGAGTTTGAGGCTTGCCTGGGCTACATGGTGAGCTCAGGGCCAGCCTGAACTAGTTTTGAGACGCTGTCTCAAAAACTAAAAAAAAAAAAAAAGACTAGAGTGTATTTAAGTTAAGTTCACTAGGAGAACAGAAGATAGATATACGATACATAAAGGATTTACTAAATAGGCTTAAATGGTTGACTGCAGGATTGGGGTGGAAGAGTGAAAAATAGTTATTTGTATGATGGAAAATCAGAGGATTCAGTTGAAAATCAAAGGCCTGGAGTTCACTGCAGAATCCAGTGCAAGTCTGTGTTGGAAAGCTGAAGGCACTGGGTTGGGAGGCTGAAAACTGCACTGGAATGCCAAAGGAACTGGAAAAATTGTCCAAACACTAGGACAATGACCAGAATTCCCCTGAACACACCAAAGGGAAAGTCTCCTTCTTTCCCTTTTTATTCCATCCAGGCTCCAAGCCTATTGGTTGGTATTATCACACCCAGGGTGTCTCTTCCTTCTCAGTTTGCAGCCTACATGTCAATAATCCACAGACATGCAGAACTGTACCTCACCAATTCATTAGGCGATCCTTAATCTGCTCAAGTTGACAGCACATTTAATTATCACAATCCACCCCTTGTCGGTTTGACAACCGGATGCACTTGTTTAAGCCATATTTAGTCTCCAGATACAATAGCAAGTTTATAATTGCACCTAAACTGATATAACTATCCTGCGTATATGGAAACACATTAATTCTCTTCCCAGAATAGAAGGCAAGGTTTTTCTTTGGGTGATGCTTATTTTTCTCCAAACATTTCATAACAAACATTATAATATAGATTTAACAACACACAATCACTGCTGTTAACATTATCTATGAACATTATCTAGCAGAGAATGAAAACAGATAATTGCTATATATATATATATACATATACATATATATGCACAAGCATATTTAAAAAGTAGGAAATATAAATTTGAATTTAAATCTTTTTTTTCTGTAACTGGTCACATGGTTGTAGCTGATATTTATAACTATCTTCTTCTACTATCCATTCTGTATTCTTTTGGCCTTCAACAAGCATCTCAGCAGGTCATGGTTCTTTACCTGGCAGAGTGACCCATACCTTAATTCCTGAAGGTTCTGAGCCATTCGTCATACTGCCTGGATTGGGGTGTTGTAGTTTCCCACTGACATTAATAACATGGCATAGAAACACTTGTAGATACCCTCAAGGATCTCCTGCACTCTAAATACATTCTTCCTTTCCTACATTGTCCAATTTCCTCTTGGTAATCTAGATCATTCATGCCTGACAACCTATAACTCCCTGTAAACTTGTTTACTCCAGAGGTATGAGGAGCTCAAAATGACCAGGGGGAATTCTCAGCATTCACTTCACTGGAATTACTATTTTGCTTCCTGATACAAGCCTGCACCCCTCTTGTATTAAGACTTCTAGGCCAGCAGATGATAAGGTCATAGGAGCAAAAAGCAGAACATTTGGGAATGAAACAGTAGGGGACCCTTCCCACTTCCACCCCTTGATTCCAGCACCCATGAATCAATGCTATGGGAGAAACAGACCCTCAAGTAGAGACTGATTGAAAGCCTATATAGCCTCTTGGAGAACCTTGCTCCATCTCTGTAAAGTACTGCTACCTAACTGGTGCTGTAACTGCAACTTCAAAAGGAAAGATCGCCTTTCTGTTAATCCAGCTGTTTCTGGGTGGTAAGGAACATAAAAAGACCAGAGAAGTCTATGAGCATGTGTCTATTGTATCGTTTCTTTGGGTGTGAAATGTGTACCATCATCAGAAGCAATGCTGTGTGTAATATCGCAATTGTAGATAAGGCTTTCTGTAAGTCCATGGATGGTAGTTTTGGTAGAATTACTATGTTCAGGGAAGGCAAATCTGTGCCAGTAAGGACAAAAGCACTGCCCTTTCCATGATGGAAGCAGTCCAATATAATCAACCTGCCACCAAGTCACAAGCTAATTACCCCAGGGAGTGGTGCTATATTGAGAATTCATTGTTGGTATTTGCTGCTGGCATATTGGATATTCATCAGTAACAGTAGCTGAATCAGCCTTAGTAAGTGAATGTCCATGTTGCTGAGCCCATGCACAACTTCCATCCCTCCCACCGTGGCCACTTTGTTCATGAGTCCATTGGGTAATGACGGGGTGGCAGTACATAAAGGTTGACTACTACCCACAAAATCTACTTGATTATTAAAGTCTTCTGTTGATGTCACTTTTTGATGATTATTTACAAGGGACACAAACATCTTTACATCCTTTGCCCATACAGAAAGGGCTCCCTGAATACCTTCTTTTCAAATACCTTTGTGACAAAATTTCCAGTCATGTTCCTTCCAAGTCCCTGACCATCCTGCCATATCACTGGATACAGTCCATGAAGTTGTATATAGTCACACTTTTTCTTCCAAATAAAATATACGAGCAGGTATACTGCCCAAAGTTCTGCCCACTGTGAGGATTTTCCTTCCCCACTGTCTCCAGGAAGACCCCAGAAAAAGGCTATAGTGCTACAGTTATTCTTTGTGCTCTTTCTGTAAACCAAGCCCTAGCCTTCTCCTTCCTGTCAACTTATCATATACTACCTCCCATGAGGCCATGGGTACATGCTGGGCTACAGAAAGCAATATGGCAGAAGTAGGAACCATGGGCATTTGGGCAACTTCTTAATGTAGCTTGTGTCTCCTGGACCTGCTTGGCCTCAATCATGTGCATACTACTTCCATTGAATGATGGACTAAAGCTGTACATGTTCAACTTTGTGACTTAGTGAATCACACAGTACCCAGTTCATAATGGCCGGCTCAGGTTGCATAATAACCTGGTGTCCCGTGGTCAAGTGTATTGGCCAAGAGGTACTTTTCAAAGAGAGAGCAGTTATTCCATATGAGGGCAGAGCCTTGCTCCAAATTGTAAAGGCCTGTGCTGTAATTCACTTATAGGGCCTGCCAAAGACTCCAAAGAGCATCCCTACCTGCACTGACACTTCAAGTACCATTGCACTTCATGCATCATATAGATCCAATGGCAGATCAGCCTGAAGCTTGGACCTGTTGGAGAGTCTTCTCTTATTCTACGTTCCACTCAAAACTCAAAACTTGCAGCTTTTCAGATCACTCAGTAAATGAACTGGGGCAACACATCTAAATGAGGTATATGTTGCCCCCCAAATCCCAACAGGCCGCTCTTTTGATTGTAGGGGGAGCCAAATGCAACAACTTATCTTTTAGCTTAGAAAGGATATGCCTAAGAAAGAGTGTCAGAGAGGATGGAGGAAAATCAGGAGAGGAGCAGCATTACCAAAGCCAAGGAATAAGCACTTTCAAGAAAGATATGAAGACAGAAGTAGGGTGAAAGCAATCACTTATGTAATGTACAGCAGAGAAAGCCAGTAGAATAAAGGCCTTTAGGTGTTTATTTGCTTTGATATATAAGGTGTTACTGGTTTCCTTAACAACAGCAACAGTGGTGTTCTGAGGAAAGAAAAGCCAGAAATGAGGCTAAGTTTTGAACAGGAGGTAAGGAAATGTAGTAGGTGTCTATGTTTTAGAAAAGTTTCTGTGATCACGAAAAAAGAGAAATAGGACAAATGCCAGCTGGAGATATAGACAAAAAAAGTGTGTGTGTGTGTGTGTCTATTGTGCTGTACTGGGATTGTACTCAGTAATATTCTACTACTGAGCTACATCCCCATCCTTTTTTTTTTTTTTTTTTTTTTGAGACAAGGTTTTACTAGATTTGTCACTCATGACTTGAACTCATGATCTTCCTCCCTCGGGTTCCCTCAATGCTTAGATTACATTAGTGTGACACAATGCCTGGCTTGTTTCTTTTTTTAAAAAAATGAGAAGAAATGGGCCGGAGGGTTAGCTCAGTGGTTCTGGCGCCTGCCTCGCAAGCGCAAGGACCTGAGTTCGATCCCCGGTTACCACATATAATG
>PVIC010050128.1:0-12879 GCA_004025085.1 Thryonomys swinderianus
AGTGCTGGGATGACAAGTGTGAGCCACCACGCCCAGTTTAACTAAGAAACTTTGAACAAAAAAAAACTAATATTTCTAATATCAAACTATATATTGATTTGAAATTTTTATTGTGTTTCAAAACCCTCCAAGTAAACACATTTGAAAACATTTTATGAACATGTAAAAGAAAATTATAGAGTCAGACATGGTGGCACTGGGGAGTCCTTGGGAGGCTGAGAAAGGAGGATCATAAGTTCAAGGTCTGTGTGGGTACCAAGCAAGTTCAAGACCAATCTGGACTGTGTATATAGGGAACCCTTATCTCAGAAAGAGAGAGATGGAAGGGAGAGAGAGAGGGAAGGAGGGAAGGAAGAAGGGGAACATTATAGGATTATTCTAATGACACGGTAAAACAGAAATACGGTAGCGCACACTTTACTTCTTACTGAGCTAAACTGGTGAGGTAAATTAAGCCTGGCAGAGTGACCCTCTGCTCTTTCGCCAGCTACCAATTGGTACAGCTGCCGCAGAAACAGGCAGTTCCACCATCGCTGAACTTCATGTGCGAGCTCTGTCTGTGGTGACCCACACACAGTCCGTAGGGAGAAGGCTGTCCCTGTCGCCCTGCACCCACAGAGAGACCAGGGCTCTCAGGACAAGAGCCAGAGCCACTGGCGAGAAAGCAGTGAGGGAGGCGGTGACCGCCTGTGCCAGGTGCCCGCGAGGCAAGCGCTTCTGAGACTACTTTCTGCAGTTACCAGGGATGTAGGAGGGAGAAGGCAGGGGGGAAGGGCGGGGCCCTCAGACAGCAGGACAGCAGACAAACACCTGCTCTCAGCTCCTACAAACCTGCCTGGGAAAGAAAAACCAAATATCGAAAGAAAGAGTAAACAGACTAAACGAATAGATATACTTTTCTTTCTCTTAAAAGGAAAAGTAAATAGACTGAAAAGAATATATTTATATTTATATCTAATATAAAATATAATATATGTGTGTGTGTTAAAGGGGAGTTCTAGAAATTATACCCAGGGACTTTGCACATAGCTACATCTGCCACCATTTCTAAGGTTTCTAAAAATGTTGAGACAGGGTCCCCCAGTCGTGCAGACCCAGCTAGAACTTGCCACGCTCCTCCCTCAGGCTGGCAGAGCGCTGGCTGACGGGCACAGCCCGCTTCTCTTGTTTAGAGGGGCAGCTGTCACCTCCACCCGAGCCCTGTGGCCTTCGGGGATGAGTCACAGCCCGGGAGGGGCAGGGACCCTGCGGGGCGGGACGTGCGTGCAGCCTGGCCCTGTGCTCGGCGCGAGCCCGGTCAGCCCTGTGGCTCTGGAGAGGCCGCGCGTCACCTCTGCTCTGTGAGTGGAGAGTGGGGGCGTCTCCGTTTCCCCCGAACCCCGCCTCGGGAGCCGCGGCGTGGCGGGTGCCTCCCACTCTGTCCCTCCGTCCACAGGCCGCCCTGGCGCTGACCCGCGCCTCCCTGGTGCTGGGCCTGTCCGTGCTGGCTGTGTTCAGTAGCGTGCGCCTCGGCTTCCCCGGCTCCGGCGGGCTGTGCACCCTGGTCATGGCTTTCCTGGCGGGCATCGGATGGAGCGACGCAAAGGTGACCTTCATCTCCGTTCTGCGCTGGTGTCTTCTGCAGTGATCCTCTACATTCGGATTTCTAACTCGAACCCCATTTTGACGTAGGAGTTGTTTTCTGTAACGTACAGACATCCCCCAGCGTACACCGTCGCGGCTTTCCTCCTCCCGGTCAGTGTGGAGTTCAGGTCTTCACCTTCTCGGTGGCCGGGGCTGCAGACTGTCGCCCTGTGCAGCAGGCCTGCCCTTCAGGTAGCCAGAGCCCTGCTATCGGACCCTGGGTTGCCCTTGTTTTATGCCAAGACAAACAGGGCCTCACTACAACATCCTTGCATGTGACGTATTCCAAAAACCACGAGACCTCACCAACCCGACAAACACCATTCGCTGTTTTATACGCCACACCAGAAAATGTGACAGAAAATGTCTACCCCAGTGACACTGTGCCACAGCCTTCTTTTCTGAGTATTTTCCTTCATTCATTTCAGAAAGCTACATCCTCAAATCAAATAAGTCTGATTTCAAATCAGTCAGATTCTCGGCGTTTGTGACTCACCTGTTTGTGTGTTCTGCTTTTCTCTCAGGCTGAGGTTGAAAAGATAATTGCCGTTGCCTGGGACATTTTCCAGCCACTTCTGTTCGGTCTGATTGGAGCAGAGGTGTCTATTGCGTCTCTCAGGCCAGAAACTGTCGGTAAGAATCTTAAAGTGGTTCTCGGGATAAATCAGATCTCTGTCTAGTCAATTGAGACATATAGTTATGCATTTGGGATTCCTGCTGTTACATGTCTATGAAAAGTTAATTATCAACTAAGTTTTTTAGAGAGGCTATTGAGAAATTATGCTTGTTGATCTAAAACAGGAAATACTTGGCCCTTAATTTCTTTCCTCTAAGGATAAGAATGTTCTCATAGCCTTCTTCTGATCATGGGTCAGAATTTTAAAGATGATACATTAGCTCTGTACTACATACCCATGGAATAGAAATGTTTATTGTTCCAGATTCTATTCACTCATGTAGCGGAAATCTCTCCCCATTATTAGTAGACTCTGCTTAATTGTGACCCAGTCCCAATACCTGTTTGTTCTCTCCAAGCAAAACACGTAGTGTCTCCCTTTTCTTAAAAACCCCGCTTGCATATCAGTTGTTGTGAGATGCTTTTAGATGCTTTACGCTCTATTGCTAATGTTTTCAAAGCCTACCCTGCTCACCTTTCCATGCTTGTAATCAATAAATACATGAGCACCTTTGTCTTTGCTGCCCAGAGCACCATGGATCACCCCAAGACCCAGTTTTCTCTCTTAAGTCTTATTTTCTATCATTGGTCTTATTGGCACACCTTGTACTGCCTCATAGGAGGTCAGGACCAATTAAGAGGTCTTCGCTAACATTCCTGTTCCATTTACACACATATATTCAAAAGCCATCACAGTGAAAGTCTTGATTCATGATACTGTGTTTTTATCGATTTGTGTACATATATTTATTCTTTTTCCTCACCTTCTGTCACAGTGTCCTTCCGTCCATCTTGGAATCCCATCCCTGCCTTCCTCCTTCTAAGTTACAAATACAGAGTCTTCCCTTCTCCTCCTCCATGTTTAGCTATCCTTTTGTAGTTATTTTTTCTCCTTAGAATTTAAACACTCTTTAATCCCTTATATCCTTCCATTCTGAAACATGCTGGAACACAGAGGAACCTCCACTATGTGACCCCAAGCCAGACAAAGAGGCATAAGTACCCTACTGACGCCGCTTATCTTTATCTGATGTGCCCAGAGCAGTTGGGTTCATAGACACAGAAAGGACAGCTGTGGTCACCAGGCACTGAGGAAAGGGAATCAGGGTAATTGTTTAATGAAAAGAGCATTTAAGTTTTGCAAGGAGAAAATGTTCTCGAGATTAGTTGCACAATAGCGTGAATGTACTTAACGCCACTGACCTGCACACTTAGAATGGTTAGGATGGTAAATTTCACATGTATCTTACAACAGAGTAAAGTAACATATGTTAAAATGTGCTGAAAATTTTGGAGAGATGACAGATGTTTTCGTTCTCCCTTCCACTTGACCTCTGTCCTGCAGCACTTTCTTCCTTCTTCCACATTTTCCCAACACAATGACATCATTCCTCCTTTCCAGTGAAGCACTCGATCTTTGCTTCAGTCCCTGCGCTCCCAGGATTACATCGCGGAACCCGCTCTCTGTTTTATTTCATCTCTTAGCAGCGTTCGGTGCTGCTGCCTCTGTAAAGCGCTCTTCCTGAGTCCTGCTGCTTTGTGGAGCCCCGTGTGCCTTTGGCTGCGCTGTGTGTCATTCAAAGGCTGCTCTTCGTCAAAGTTGTTTCCAGCGCTGTCCGTGTTGCCCAAAGTGTCACCCCCGACCTTGCCTGTGGCAGGACGTCAAAGACAAACTCCCTGAGAGCTCCGTGCCGCAGGCCGCAGAAGCTTCGGAACACCGCCTGCTTGGGGAAACTCTCTTCAACCAAACCCCAGAAACCTGCAGGGGAGGCACATGCAGACCCAGTGCGGGTGCACACCTGGACCTCCAGGAGCTGGTGTGTCTGTCCCGGACCCCAGGCACGCAATGCAGGGGTGTCCGTGGTGACGCCGCGCTGTGGCCCCTTCACGGAAGGGTTTGTGGCTCTCTGTGTAAGACGGAGCAGCTGATTGGTCTGATGGTGCGCTCCCTCCCTGCAGCCTCATAAATACACTAATCGCCACTTCGCTCTCTCTCTGTGAAGGATTCTTATCCACTTTAGTGAAACAGTTTCCTCTCTGCACTCATGGACCAGCTTAGGCTTCAAGTACCACATCGTACACACGTTTCTGTCTCCCTCCACTGCAGAGTCACATAGAAGAAAGCACTGTATATTTTATATTTTAAAGCTGGCTGTGCCTATTATTTAATTAGTTCTTGCTAAATAAGCACACAGAAGAAGGTATCAGTCGATATAAAGTATAAGATATATAATGTTTAAATCTCTATAGGAATTCAAATGCTCAATTTCTGGGCTTAATCTACCAAAAAACCTTTTAAACAAATGATGCTTACTCTTGATTTTTAAATCATGACTAAATATGTTCACTTTTTTTTTTTTTTTTTTTGAGACAGGGTCTCGTTTTGTAGTTCAGGTTGGCTCTGAGCTCACTATGTAGTCCGGGCAAGCCTTGAACTCAGCAATCCTCCTGTCTCTGCCTCCTGAATGCTGCAATTATAGGCATGCGCCACCACATCTGGCTGGTTTTTTTTGTTTTTTTTTCAGACAGGGTCTTGCTTTGTAGTTCCGGCTGCCCTGAGCTCACTTTGTAGACCAGGCAAGCCACGAACTCAGCAATCCTCCTGTCTCTGCCTCCCGAGTGCTGGGATTACAGGCATGAGCCACCACGCCTGGCACTGTGGTATGTGGTATTGATTGCTGGTGGGCGTGAGTCTCCACGCCCAGCATTGTATGTGGTTACCAGGATCGAACTCAGGGCCTTGCACTTGCGAAGCAGGCACTGGAACCACTGAGCTAAATCTCCTGCCCCCACATTTTTAAATTTTAAGTGTTTTATATTATTCCTATTGATAACATTTTGAATCAGTAGTTATACATGAGCTGTAATTTCTCCACTACTAGTTCCCCATTTCTAAAAGCTGAACCTTTCTTACAGGCTTCTGCGTGGCTACCTTGGGCATTGCAGTGCTGATACGGATTTTGACCACATTTCTAATGGTGTGTTTTGCTGGTTTTAACATAAAGGAAAAGCTATTTATTTCTTTTGCATGGCTTCCGAAGGCCACAGTCCAGGTAATGATAGAGAAAATTGCTTAAATTTCATCTACAGTGTCTGTACGGTATCTCATAATATTGAAGCAAAAGGCTTATTTAAATGTATGTTCATAAGAATTTGCAGATGGACATATAAAGAGTTATGTGAATCTACTTCAAAAGTTTCATCCAGGGCCAGGTGAGGTGGTATACTCCTGGGATCCCCAACTACTTGGGAGGCCAAAGCAGGAAGCTTAGAAGTCTGAGGCAGCCCTAGCAACCAAGTGAGACCTTGTCTCAAAATTATACAAATGCCAAAAAAGTAAAATAAAGGAATGTGTTCAGTGGTAAAATATTGCTCCTAGCCTGAGTGAGCGCCTATGTTCTATCCCAAATCCAGCCCTCTAAATGAAAAACTTTATTTTTGCTATTTAGTTCCTTAAAATGTGGTGGCTCATTTAAATACCTTCATTGCCACAGTGAAACTGAAAATCCAGGATAGTCCTACACAAGCAGAGAGCAGTAGCAAACAGAAGGTTTTGTTTGAACTTAACCAGTCAGAGCTCTTTAAATTACCTGAAGAAAGACATGAAAATTCTTTGTTTCAGTGACTTCCCGGCTGGGCATAGTGGCACTCTCCTGTAATCCCAGCACTTGGGAGGCTGAGGAAGGAGGATTGCTATTAGTTCAAAGGCTTCTTGATTGGGCTACCTAGTGCGTTTAAGGCCAGCCTGAACTCTACATAGTGAAACCCTATCTTAGTTTTGACAGTGGGCTGAATCATGGCACTATCCCCTGCATCCCACCTTGTCCCGCAGGGACAGGACTCTCCCCTGTGTCCTGCAGTCCACGCCATGCACACCTGATCAGCTCAGGAGTCAGCTCAGCTGTGCTGTGAGGCAGAGCCATGTCCTGTGATCCTTATTTTACTCAGTGAGGACCCTGGGCACAGGTGGGCAATGCCTACGAACTGCATTTGCCAAAGACGAGACACAGCTGCTTCCTGTAGGTTAAAAGGTAAAAGTTCTCAGCTTAACATGGAAGATGCAAGCGTATATAGGGTTTGGTGCTGTTTGTTTCACAGAGGACCTGGGAATCTGGGGACACGGCCCAAGGATAAGGGGAAGGATTGTATGCGTTTTCTAGATTCTTAATTGCTATTAATTATTCACAAGTAGCCAAAAGTCTCAAGGAACATCTCCATTTCTGACCCCAAAACCTGTGTACTCTAATAAGCAAATAACAGAGGGTACTTCTATGTTGCTTGGAATACCTGTTCATTAAATGAGAACTGTATAATTATAATTTGGTGCAAACATGATGTATCCATAATAATATTGTATAGTTTGAGATTACATACATCAAATAAGACTGAACTGTTCTCTTTCCTTGATTAATTTACAATGTATTTACATATGCAAACTTTTATTTTCATTCAAATCAGATGTTCTCAATTTAAGAGACTTTGGAGAACGCTTATACTCTGTAATTATAGTCCAGATTTTATGTGGATATGGGCTTTGTCCCAGTGATTTTTCTTTTTGTCCTCCAGCCTCGGACGCAGTGGCTAAAACGATACTAACTTCAGTAGGTACATATCAAAATAGTGACTCTGTGTATATAAACATGAGTTTCTCCCTTCCTGGTATTATCCAGCCCCAACCCTGCTTAGCTTCTGAGATCGGCAGGATCGGGTGTGTTCTGGGGGGTATAACCATAGACGTAAATGCTAGTATTTCATAGAGGACACCTCCTACCACCAAAGTAGTATTTTAAACTCCGGAGACATTACTGAGGCCATGTTGGACACTGTGCTTTGGAAGTGTTCTTTGGTACCCTCCGGGAAGCTGGTTTCTGAGCCCCCCACACTGAGTATAAGTTATACCCATCTTCCCACATCCTCTAAATCATCTCCAGGTTACTTACAAAGCCAACCACAGCGCAAATGCTATGGGAATAGTTGTCATGTCATTGGGGAATAATGGCAGGAAAGAATCTGTGTGTGTTCAGTATAGATGCAGCGCATTTTTAATATTTTCATTCTGTCCTTGGTTAAATTTATAGACACAGAGCAGGAATATGCAGGGCCAAGTGTCTAGAATATTTTGTTTTCTTCTGTGGATACTGCACAGGAAACAAGACTTTCATACAGATACAGATATTCATTCTGTATTTGTATAAAGTTCCTGTTCCACGATCTGTCCGCTGTCAGGAATCTCTTCTACATCACAGTGCGGCCCACGCACGAATCCCCAAATGTACGGGCACGTAGGCCCAGGGGAGACCGAAGAGAGACACACACTCAAGGGCCGTGAGTGAGGCCCCCGGAGGGGCCCGTCAGCTGTCCGGTCAGTTCCTGGACACAGAGCGGCCCGATGAGGCACTGCTGTGCTCTGGCATCAGTCCCGCAGGGCCCTCCAGGCTGCCCTGAGCAGGCGCCTCCCGGCCACGAGTCCCGCTCGCCGCTTTCGCCCCGCGGGAGGGAGAGGGAAGCCGCAGGGGCGGGGCCTGCGATGTTTGCGGGCAGCCGCCGTCCCCGCCACCCGCCACGCGGTCTGATGCATGATGTTTCCTTTCTGCTTCGTCATCCTAGAGACCAGTGCTGTTCTGCTCTATGGGATAAGAGATACTCACACTGATTAATACAACTTGCCTATGTGCACTAAGAATATTACAATTTCCCTTTTCAAAAAAAAGAGAATTTTCATACAATTTTCCAGTAGTGGATTTTAAATTCAACATGCTACCAACTCCTGAGGCAGAGTTATCCAGACACCTAACAATCTTACCTTCATTTTTCGGACTTGAATGTCATGCTCTGTGCTGTTTCAAAGCTAGTTTAGGCCATTAGGTTATAAAAGAACACATTTATTTGAATTTCATTATAATCCAATAAATTGTGTCTCCGTCTCTGTCTTCATCTCTGTCTCTGTCTCTGTGTCTCTGTCTGTCTCTGTCTTTGTGACTCTCTCTCTCTCTCTTTCACTCTCTCTTTCTGCTTTACTGATTACTGAGCACAGAACTTTCTGAGTTACATTCACGGATCTATTTAGATTATCTCTGTTTGTAATTTTTTTTAAGCTTTTTTTTTTTTTTTTTTTTTTTTTTTTTTTTTTTTTTTTTTTTTTTTTTTTTTTTTTTTTTGCGGTACTGGGGATTGAACTCAGGCCCTTGTGCTTCCAAGGTAGGTGCAGTAACACTTGAGCTAAATCTCCAGCCCTCTGTTTGTAATTTTTAAGGCAGGTTCTTAGCAAGTTGCCAGTGCGGGGCCTGTATTTGCTAATCCTCCTGCCTCAGTCTCCCAGAGTGGTGGGGTGGCAAGCACACAGAGTGCCTGGCTCGTTTTCTTTCTTAATTCCAGATTCTTTTAAAAAATGAAACAACCCATAATTTTCCTCTTTATATTTGGAAGAAATTTTGTATGCAGAACTTGATGCTTCACGTGCATTCGATTAATGCTGTCAGTGTATATTTTCCTTGCTTTTTTTTTTTTTTTTTTTTTTTGAGACAGGGTCTCGCTTTGTAGTTCAGGCTGGCTCTGAGCTCACTATGTAGCCCAGGCAAGCCTCGAACTCAGCAATCCTCCTGTCTCTGCCTCCCGAGTGCTGGGATGACAGGCGTGCGCCACCACGCCCAGCTTCCTTTCATTTTGAGATGTAGGTTCCTGGTACTTCAGAACCCTACAGATAGGCACATATGCGTCATCAGTCTGTCCCCATGTAAAGGCAGGGGGAAGTTGCAGAGGATCAAAGCCACGCACAGTATATTTGGAAAGAAGATGAATATAATTTAGTGGGGTAAAAGAATAAGAAGGTTAGCCAGGCGTGGTGGCTCACGCCTGTCATCCCAGCACTCGGGAGGCAGGGACAGGAGGATTGCTGAGTTCGAGGCTTGCCTGGGCACCATAGCGAGCTCAGAGCGAGCCTGAACTACAAAGCTAGACCCTGTCTCAAAAAAAAAAAAAAAAAAAAAAAAGAATAAGAAGGTTATTTGTGTAAATCTGTGCTTACCTTGACTCCACTGTAGGCTGCCATAGGATCGGTGGCTTTGGACACAGCACGTTCCCATGGAGACGAGCAGCTGGAAGGTTACGGAATGGATGTGCTAACAGTGGCCTTCTTGGCCATTCTCATCACAGCGCCCATCGGAAGTGTGCTCATTGGTTTGCTGGGCCCCAGGTTTCTGCAGAAGCTTGAACGTCAAGATGAAGATGAAGTTCCAGGACAGACTTCAGTGCAGCTGTAGAGGTCATAAGAGGAAAGGGATCAGAACACGATTGGAGAGCCGCTACAAGAGGTTTTCATGTGTGTAATGTTTCATGGGTTTTCACATGTGTAATGTTCTAGTCGGAAAGAGAATAAAATCAAAGTAAGATTGTTTCTTTGCGGTTGGGGCTCTTGTGCTTAGCACCTGGGTGGGTGCGTCCTGTCTCATCTACCTTCTTTTCTTTCTTGTCCCACACTCCTCTCTATTTTGTATTTTTATCCTTCAGTGTCTAGCGATCCATTTTTTTCAATGTGCATAACAGCGGAACATAATGTTTTCCTTTCAAATTCTTGTTCCTTGGATGTCTGAAGATAACAGACATGAATTTCATGGAAACTTTAAAAAAAATTTCAATCTTTGGCCCAGATTAATTTGCATAAGGATAGTATCTACAATTCATTGTCAACAAAGGAAAGGCCAATTTCAGTATCTCTTCAGCTGTCTCTCGCTTCCATAAACTTGCTGTTAGCTTTTGGAGTTTCATAGCTAGTGGTCACTTGGGCAGCCACCATCAGTCTCCATGACTGTTGAGTACTGGCCTTTCAGTTTCTTCCATGATCCCTGAAAACTTAAGCCAATGACTGAAAAGTTTTAGTACGAACTTGCTCATTGCTAGAGGACATTAAGGTCAGAGTGAAAAGGGCCGACTCTTTAAGGCTGACAAACATGAAGGCTCAGTTCTATGACATTTAAAGTCATACCTTTTTTGGGGCTGGAGATTTGGCTCAGTGGTTCCAGTGCCTGCCTCGCAGGCACAAGGTCCCTGGTTTGAACCCCACTAGCCAAACACAACAATACCGGGCGTGATGACTCATGCCTACTGGCAATCAGTACCTCATACCCCAGATGTCAGGCTTGGTGCCTCAAGACTGTAGTCCCAGCACTCGGGAGGCAGAGGCAGGAGGATTGCTGAGTTCAAGGCTTGCCTGGGCTACATAGTGAGCTCAGGGCCAGCCTGAACTACAAAGAGAGACCCTGTCTCAAAAAAAAAAAAAAAAAAAGTCATAGCTTTTCAAAATGTTCCACAATGTGATTATTTCTCTTGGAATCATTTACATAGTAATAGGTACCAAGTGGAAATTGCTTCATGCCACTTTAAGGACAAGTGGCATCACTTTTTTTTTTTTAGCAGAATAATTAAAACTAAATCTAGCCTGAACCCTCCAACCTGGAGAGAGTTCTGGAACTTCATTTGGATGTACCCTACATCTTCCTTACAGGAACCCCGAAGCACTTCAGTCTCCACAGTTTCATTTCTTCTGAACTGGCAAAGGTTCCTCTTGCCGTTTGGACTCCTCGTCCATCCCCGGAGTATCCGGAGGAATCTAACACCTTTCCCCAAGAAAACAAGACATTTTATTTACCTTATCACAAAGACACTACCTACTCTCCAAAAGCCAGAGAGAGAAAAAAAACAAAAAGCAAAAAAACTTCTGCTATTTGCTAAAATATCTATAACACAAAGAAGGTAGGAAATTTGAATCAAATCAAATTTGAATCATTTTGCTAAGTCAGCTTTTCATTGCCGTCACAAAATACCCAAGGCAATCAACTTGTAAAGAGGAAATTAATTTTGGCTGTGATTTCAGCCCATGGTCAGCTAGTCTTATTCTTTGGTCCAGGTGAGGCATGACATCATGGCAAAAGTGTATGGTAGAGCAAAGCCGCTGACCTCATGGCCAGGGACTAGCAGAAGAAAGAGGCGACACGGAAACACGGACAGCCGGGCTGGGAGGCGGAGTGTCCACGCCTCGGTGCAGAAGGAAAGGATTCCGGCTGCGCACCCTGGGCTCTGAGCCCGGCTGGCCCCAGGTCCCTGCGGGCTGAGCAAGCGCCTCCCCCATAGGCCCCACGCAGGCCGAGCCGGCGGACGCCCAGAGGCCGCTCGGAGCACAGCCCTGCGGACCCCGCCGCCACGCGGGGCTGGGCCTCTCTGGAGTGCACGGACTTTCCCCAGTTTATGGTCACAGCCAGGACAGAACTCGGTGAGTCTCCCTTCAGCCAGGACTCTGTGTTGAGTCCTCAGAATGCCAGAAAATGGCTCTGGAAGGTGATACTTTTTATTTTGATAAGTAGTACAGTCAAACTTAAGTAGTTTTATTCATATCCAGATGAGATTGTAAACATCTGAGATCAAGAGAAAGACACCAGAACTCAAGGTGAACTAGAGCAACTTAATACAGCATGATTTTCAAATGTTTTACTGAAGGAAAGTGATGATCTCATTCTTGGATTTGAAGTCTTTCAGAATATTATCCAGTAAGCTTTTATTTAAAAAGTACACAGATGGAAGTTTAGCTCAGTGGCGCCACACCTGCCTGTGAAGCAAAAGGTACTGAGTTTGATCTCCAGCGTGAAGAAAGAAAAATAATTGAAGAAGGCACAGGGCACAAGCTAATTCAGCTAGATATTATGGGGAACCTTGTAATTTACATGAAAGATCACTAATATTTGTAGGTTTTATGTAATTGCTAAATTATTTTCCAGGCCTTTTTAATATGAAAATATGTTTTTTAAAAAAAAGAAAGAAAGAAGAAAACATCTCTGCAGTGAGGAAGAAGCCAGGCAGGCCTTCCGTGGCAGAGCCTGCGCTCAGGCGGGAGCTCCGGCTGTCTGCCTCATACACCGGGAAAGGCAGGCTACTGAGGGGCTGCTGGCTTTGGGGAGAAGAACAGCTTTTTCGTCAGCATGGAGGCAAAACATGGCACTTGCTTCAGGTAAGCGGAGGGAGGGAGCTTGGAACCTGCTGTGCGCTGCTCGGAAACATTGCCGTTCACCAGTGTGAGCAGCTCTGTGAACTCCAGCGTGGACCCGTATTTCTGCAGCATCTCGCACAAATCTTTGATGAACCAAGAGCCAGTGTTGGTTCTTCGGTAAGAATAATCATCTAGAGAAAGAGGGAGTAGAAGCTAAAGTGTAATTTTCTTGCTTTCTCTTTTTCTTTTTCTGAGCCAGGCTGTCTCCTTTTACAGTTCAGGCCAGTGGCCCAGGCTGGCCTCAAATTCGTTCCGATCTTCCTGCCTCAGAGTCCTGAGTGCTGGGATGACAGGCGTGTGAGGAAACAATTTATCTTTTTTTGACTCAGGGTCTCGCCTTGTACTTACTTCAGGCTGGCCCTGAGCTCAGTCTGTAGCCCAGGCTGGCCTTCAACTCAGCAGTCCTCCTCCACCTGCCTCCCGAGGGCTGGGATGACAGGCGAGAGCCCCCACGCCCAGGACTGTGACATGTGGTGCCGGGGATGGAACTCCAGGCCTTGTACTTGCCAGGCAGATCCCGGGACCACTGAGCTAAAGCCCTGGC
>PVIC010050129.1:0-12918 GCA_004025085.1 Thryonomys swinderianus
GCAAGACCATGCAGGAGCAGCTGGCCCGGTACAAGTTCTACCTGGCCTTCGAGAACTCGCAGCACCCCGACTACATCACAGAGAAGCTGTGGAAGAACGCGCTGCAGGCGCCCGCCGTGCCCGTGGTCCTGGGCCCCAGCCGCAGCAACTACGAGCGCTTCCTGCCACCCGATGCCTTCATCCACGTGGACGACTTCCCTGGGCCCCGGGCGCTGGCACAGCACCTGCTGGCGCTGGACAAAGACCACGCCCGCTACCTGAGCTACTTCCGCTGGCGGGAGACGCTGCGGGTGGGCACCGGCAGCTGGGGCCTGGCTTTCTGCAAGGCCTGCTGGCGGCTGCAGGAGGGGCCCCGCTACTGGACAGTGCCCAGCGTGGCCGCCTGGTTCACGTGACGCAGCCAGCCGTCCTCCCCTGGGGGACCTCACCCCGGGCACTCACCTGCTGGAAGCACATGAGGGGGCGCACCTGTCAGGGAATCTCAGCACTGGGGACTCACTTAAGGAGGGCGTCAGCTGCAGCATTCACCTGCCTGGGTCCCACCTGCCCTGGTCTCGCCGCAGGAGGACGTTGCCTGCCGCTGTCCGCTGTGCTCTCCGTGTGGCTCTCAGTGCCTGCGGATCTCCCCTCCTCAGCTTCTCTTTCAGGAGTCTCGCCCTCTTCAGTTCTCATTTTCCTGGGTCCACCCAGTCTGGTGTCTCACCTTTTGGGGACTCAGCTGCTGGGAACACAGCTCCACCCACCTGCTCCCTTCTGGGCAATTACCTCCCTGGGTCTCACCTGTGGGGCACTTTGCAGGCATCTGAGTGCCTGGCACCGTGATGCCAAACCTGCAGCACATGTGCCCCGTGAGTGCACAGAGCCCTCTGTATGATGGCGTCATGAGTTGTATGAGTTGTCTTTTCTAAGCCAGAGCCTCAGTATTTGGGTTGAATTGCAGTGCGGCCCTTTGTGATGAACACATGGGTTTGGAGTGCAGTTTGGTGCTTGTCTCTAAAAGGTGTGCCAGCGCAGTCCAGGACGTGCCTCGCTGCTCCGCTCCACTGCTCGGACCTCAGCCGCAGGCGGCCTTCCCCGCTGGGCACTTCACCTCTGGGGCCTGTGAGGAGCCACAGCAGGTGACTGCCTGTTACCTTCCAAGAGCCTCGCTGGCTGGCTGGGGACCCCGCCCCATCAGACTCACAGGGGTGGCTCCGCCCGCCCTGACATCCCTGCTGTTGTTTCCTGCCCAGGGGCGGAGCAGACAAGCCCTCCTGTCCCTATTTTCCACATGATGTGATGAAAGAAAAACCGATACGTCCCTCCCTTGTTCTAGAAAGCATCTCTCCCCGCAGTTTGCTTCTGGCCACCACCAAGGACACTTCATGACATCCAGAGATAGTTGGGTTTTTTGTTTGTTTGTTTGTTTGTTTTGAGAC
Source organism: Thryonomys swinderianus (assembly GCA_004025085.1). NCBI lineage: Eukaryota > Metazoa > Chordata > Mammalia > Rodentia > Thryonomyidae > Thryonomys > Thryonomys swinderianus. The sequence continues at coordinate 1,419 of PVIC010050129.1, forward strand.
AGGGTCTCGATCTGTAGTTCAGGCTGGCCTGAGCTCACTGTGTAAGCCAGGCTGGCCTCAAACTCACAGCAGTCTTCTTGTCTCTGCCTCCGAAGTGCTGGGGTTACAGGTGTGAGCCACCACAAAACTATCAGGAGATAGGTTGATTTTCACATCTGGAGGAAATATGTCAGCTAGGATTGATGCCTGTCCATAGTCTCCTAAGAAGCAGGCCACATGGCAGAAGATGACCAAAGCTTCCTCTCTGTTTCCAGCCACTTCTCACGAATCCTATCACCACCCAGCTCCACCTCCTGTCAGATTGGCAGGGCGTTAGGGGGGCACACAGCCTATTGTGAAGTGTGTATGAGCAGGATTGAGGGTGAATGAGCCTTACAAGAATCTAATACCAAAACAAAAAAGAATCTAATGCCTAGGGCTGGAGATTTAGCTCAGTGGTTCTGGTGCCTGCCTAGCAAGAACAAGGTCCTGAGTTTGATCCCAGTAACCACACACCACAATGCGGGACGTGGTGGCTCATGCTTGTGATCCCAGCACTCAGGAGGCAGAGGCAGGAGGATTGCTGAGTTCGAGGCTTGCCTGGGCTACATAGTGAGCTCAAGCCCACCCTGAATTACAGAGACACCCTGTCTCAAAAAAAAAAAAAAATCTAGTATCTGCTGATCTACAGTGGAGCTGAGGCAGTGATGCCAGCCCTTGGGCCTGTCTGCAAATACAGATGCTCATGAACAGAAGTGTGACTACACAGGCAATAAACCCACTGCTTGCAGACCAGTACGAAAACCCTATCAGTGGTTGGGAAGTGACATTGTGCTGTCTGGGGGCAGGATCTGTAGTAACGAGTGAGTTGATACAATTCAGTGGTATGGCTTCACCTGGTGGCCTGCTTTAAACCAGACACTTAGTTTAGTCTCCATGAGGGCTTCTCATTGTTTTGTTAACCATTTCCACCTGCACCTCTTTTTTGTTTTTATTTTTGGTTTTGTTTTTGGTACCAGGGATCAAACTTGGGCCCTTGGGCTTCCAGTGTAGGCATGGGACCACTTGAGCTAAATGCCCAGCTGCATCTCATTTTCAGACTCGGAACTCAGAACTTAGGCACAGCGTGGGGATGGTGGCTCAGGCCTGTAATCCCAGCACTCGGAAGGCAGAGGCAGGAGGATTGCTGAGTTTGGGGCTTGCCAGGCTACATAGTGAGCTCAGGACCAGTGTGAACTACAAATCAAGACCCTGTCTCGAAAAAAAAAGGTTTTTTTGAAAAAGATATATTATGTGTCTTTGTTGTTCCCATCCAGCCCCACAGCTTTCAAAGTGTTCAGATTTTTGAAGGATGACTTATCAGGACATCTGATGTGGTGGTTTGGTGTCGATGTGTGCCTGCCAGAAGCAGCTGCCCGACTGAATGGCTTTGTGGATTCACTTTTCATGGCAAACAGGTTGCTTCTGCATGTGAGTTTATGTACTGTGTCCTGCAGAGCAAAAGGCGAGCTAGCTGAGAAATGTCACCTAAACTCGGTGATGTTTGTCATGACCTGACTTGTGACGGGGATTGTTACTTATGATATGCCAACCTCATTTGAACAAGAACTTCCTAGCAGGTTAGTGCACTACTCTGAGGATGCCTGTGGGTGTACCCAGCATAATTAGACTGGCAGACCAAGGAGGCCAACCTACCCAGACGTGGCTGCAACCAAACAATAGGTTTATATCTTGGACAGCATAAGAAAGGAAAGAAGGAAGGTTTTCTTTTTCTTGGAGGAGCCCCAGTCTTCACCATTTCCAATGTTTTTCACACTTCCAGTGGAAACTTTTCCATCTTCCAGTACAGACTCATGTCAGTGACTCTACAGGGAGCTTCCAGGTCTTCCACCTTTCACTGCTACTGTGTCCTCTAGGTCTCCAGGGTGCAGATGGTCATTCCGGATTCATTCTTCTCTGATCCTGTCTCGTCCTGCATTTGGGCTCTTCTGCTTCTGAACCTGTGAGCCTACCTAATAATTCCCTCTGTGTTCTTGCACCTAAATTTCATATTCATTCTGTTTCTCTGAAGAGCCCCAAGCAATAAAATGCTCAACCATGATAAAGTACATGCCCACAACTGATGATCGTGCAGCTCTCTGAAAAACTAGACACACAACATACTCATCTTCTCTTATAGGCAGAAATGAGACAGCTTTCTAAAAGGAGATCGCTGGTCAGAGTTTCTGAGTTATGAGACCAGCACCAAAGATTTCCTTTAGAAAGATAGGCATCACTGGCTGCACATTTGAGGGACACCGAATGGGTCTCAAAACTTCTTTTCTTTTGTGAAATATTTAATCTGTTCAGTGAATTCAAATTGTGACTTCAGGAAACAATGCAAACCATGTTCAAATCACCAGATAAAGTGGCTGCATTCAAGGCCAAACTGCTAATGGTAGAATATCCTGAGGTTGTCACAAAAGAATTGAATAGTTGGCTTCCATTTCCAACATCCCAATGAAGCAGGGGTTTCTGCAATGACAGTAATTAAAATGAGATCATGAAGTTGACTGGACATAGGGAACATAGCCAGGGGGCTATTGTCTTCAGGGTGCCATCCAGTTGTAGGAAACTAAGCTCTGAGCTCTCACTGATCTGTATTTTTAAATTTTATATTATTTTTTTGATTCAGGGTCTTAAAAATGTAGTTGAGGCTGGTTTGAACTCACTGTGTAAGCCAGGCTGGCCTCCAGCTTACAGAGATCCTTTTGCCTTAGCCTCCCACATGCTGGGATTACAGGTGTGTGCCACTGTGTATGGCCCACCAATCTGTAGGTGAGGATTTGTAGAACTAATTTATTGAACATTACAACAAAGTTGTAGAAACTGTGTACCGGAGGGGATGCACTTGATCATCAGAAAACTGCTGACAGTTGAAGATTCTTTTGCTCAGTTCACAGGGAAATCATGAGTTGGCACAGGGCAGCTCCACTAGCAGGCCAGATGTCGCCAGATGACATCAGACAATGCTGGATACTAACAGTTGACGCAGCTGGCTGCTGGTCAGTGCTGCATCTGACCACTGCTGGCTGCCACTGGCTTGTGCTGGACACTGTAGTTCAACTCTGCTTCATGCTGTCGCTGCTGCTGATCTTCATCAACTGCTGGTCTCTGGAGCTCAACAAGGCTAACAGACCTTAGTGTTTGTTGTGCTTTCTACTGAGACCACTGCTTTGTCCACACAACAGGATATGAATCCCGAGTAGATTTACAGGACTTTGGAGCCCACACTCCCTGAGAAACAAATCCAGAACAACTTTACAGGACCTCAAAGTGAATCTGTTTGAGTGGAACCTATACTGCAGCACAGGGCTCGGTGCCTTGTGGATCAGTCAGCTGTATGCCCAAAGCCACACAGACTGTGCTGTAGCTGAGGTGTGGCCTTCACCTTTACACAGACTCTGCCGAGTTATAATGGGATGACAGAGGGGAACTCTGCCATCAGCTCTGGGTCAGAGGCCAGGTCCATGAACGGGCAAGGCTGGCCTGGGTCACCTGACAGCAGGTGCAGGGAGTGGCACTGAGCCGGGCAGTGGCTGCCCATACTCTCTTCTTCCTTCTCCTGTTTGCTGCATCAGCGTCCAAAGAAGCAGCTGTTCCCTGTTCTTGCCCCCAGGTAAGAGCTCTGGGGACAGATTCTCCCCGGTGGCAGCTGGGAGTGGGAAGCCTCTGGACAGACCTCTCCCAGCGCTTCTCCACCCCAGCCAGCTGCTCCCAGGGATGCTGTGTCCCCGGGGAAGGGCCTGGAGATGACAGCAGCCTGGGTCCTGGCCGGGGTCCTGCTGGGTGCTTGGTGGTCGAACAGGGAAGGGGTGGAAGTCCCGGTGCGTTTGCCAAACCAGGACCCGCTGGTGTCGCCTCCCTCCTGGCCGAGCCCTGGATGCAAAGCCCTCCCTGGACCGGGCCTCCTGGGTCTGCTTCTTCTTCCCAGCTTCAGATTCGCCTGGTTCTGCTGATGGCCAGAGGCACTTGGGAACGTAATGTGTTTGTTGCCTACCTGAGCTACTTAAGGAGACCCCGTTTCCAAAATAAGCTGCCCAAAAAAAGTGTCATTGTTTTGATGTTTTTTAAGGAAAAATATTCTGAAGCCAGGATTAGATGGCATCTCAACCCAAGCCTTCTGTCTTGCAATCCGCCCTCTTCGAGTCCCTGCCTAGCTTCCCGCTGCCTCTGAGGAGCGGCTGACAGGCCAGAGTCTACAGTTTTCAACTTCATTGTTTTTTTTTTTTTTTTTTTCTTTTTGGAGACAGGGTCTTGCTTTGTAGTTCAGGCTGGGCCTGAGCTCACTATGGTGCCCAGGCAAGCCACTGCGAACTCAGCAATCCTCCTGTCTCTGCCTCCCGAGTGCTGGGATTACAGGCGTGAGCCACCACGCCCAGCATTTCATTGTATTTTTTTTAACCTTTTTTTGTTTTTCTGTTTGGTTTTTTAAACAGGGTCTCTGTGTAGTTTAGTCTGGCCTTGAACTCACTCTGTAGCCCAGGTTGGCCTTGAACTCTGGTGATCCTCCTGCCTCAGCCTGTGTAGTGTTGGGATTACAGGTGTGAACCACCTCAAAGAACCAACTCTTTATTCACTAATCATTTCTACATAGTTTTTAAATCTTAATTTTATTAATTTCTGCTCTAATATTTATAATTTCTTCTTTCATTTGTTTCAGATTTTGACTTTATTTTTAATTTTTGTTACATGTTTTCAGAATTCCATTGTACACTCCTTGTGTAGAGTTGACACATGTACATAACATGTCTGAATTCTTTTTCTTGTCCCCTTTCCTCTTCTCCTCTCATTCTTCCCCACCCCCTGCATCTCCTGGTCCCCTTCCCATCTGAGAGAGCTCTACCTCTCTACTTTGCATTATCAATCTTCTATTTTGCCCTTTATAATTTAGGATTCTCATATAAGAGAAACCAATATTTAACCTGTGTGTCTGACTTAGTTCCCTCACCACTATGATGTCAAGGTGCATCCATTTCCTACAAATGACGTGAGTTTATATTTCTTTATGGCAGGGTAATGATCCTTGTGTGTAAATACCCCATTTTCTGTCCATCTATTGATGGGTGTATAACCTGGCTCAGGGATTTAGCTATCACGAGTTGTCCAGCTATAAATATGAGGGTCCATGGATCACTGTAGCATGATGTCTTTAACTTGTTGGGGAAGATTCCCCTGAGGGAGAACAGCTGGAATTTCTAGTTTTTGGGTTTTTTTTGAGGACTCTTCATACTGATTTCCACCCTGGCTGTACTGGTTTATATTACCAACAGTGTAGAAGGGCTCCTTTTTCCCTGCAGCCTTACCAGTGTTTGTTATAATTTATTTCCTGACGACAGCCATACTTTTGGGGCTAAAATGGAATCTCAGCGATGTTTTAATTTGCATTTCTCTAATGCATAGTACTGTTGAAAATTTCTTCGTGTATTTATTGACCACTTTTGCTTCTTGTGGGAAGTGTCTGTTCATTCGATTTGTGTATTTTCTGATTGGTATCTTTTGGAGAGAGGGCCTAATTTTTTAGTTCTTTATATGTGCTAGGTATTAGTCCTGTAGCTGAGGAACTGCTGGAAAAAATTTTCTAAGCTCTGTTGGTTGTCTTTTCTTCACTTTTATTTTGCTCTGCAGCTTTTTTTTTTTCTTTTTTTTTTTTTTGAGACGGGGTCTTGCTTTTTAGTTCAGGCTGGTCCTGACCTCTCTATGTAGCCCAGGCAAAATCCAAACTCCGCAGTCCTCCTGCCTCTCCCTCCCAAGTGCTGGGATTACAGGTTTGAGCCGCCATGCCCAACATTAGTGGTGTGTACTGATTGCCGGTGGGTGTGAGTCACCACCAGCCCAGTACCGTTGCATGTGGGTACTGGGGATGAAACCAGGAACCTTGCACTTGCTAGGCAGGCACTGGAACCACTGAGCTAATTCTCTGGCCCTGTGAACAATATTTTTCCAAATTTTTTCTCACTGTTAATTTCATTATTAGTATACAGGAGAACTACTGATTTTATGTGTTGATTTAATATCCTGCCACATTACTGAAGTTGTTGATTAATCCTAAGAACTTTTATTGGACTTTTGGGGAGGTCTTCTATGTATAAGATCATGTGGGGCTGGAGATTTAGCTCAGTGGTTCCAGCGCCTGCCTCTCAAGCGCAAGGTCCTGAGTTCTACCCCGTAACCACATACAATGCTGGTTGTAGTGACTCACTCCCACCAGCAATCAGTACCACATACCACAAATGCCAGGCGTGGTAGCTCACGCCTGTCATCCCAGCACTTGGGAGGCAGAAGCAGGAGGATTGCTGAGTTCAAGGCTTGCTTGGGCTACATGGTGAGCTCAGGGCCAGCCTGCACTACAAAGCGAGACCCTGTCTCAAAAAAAAAAAAAAATGTGATCTCCAAATAATGATTATTGGACTTCTTCCTTTCCTGTGTGCATCCATTATTTTATTTCTTTTTCTGATTGCTCTGGCTTACGTTTTGAGAAATGTATTGAAACAGGAGTGATGATGGCAGATATCTCTTTCCTGATAGTAAAGGGAAAAGTTTCAGTTTTTCCCTAATGTCTTTTATCAGGTTGAGATAAGGTCCTTCAATACATATTTTCTTCAATATTTTTATGTAAAAAGAATTTTTGGAAACAATGCTTGTGTGTAAGGTAGGGTACGTAGGGGAAGAGGAAAAATGAGAATTAAGTTGTGTCATATACTGGTACAAATCCTCAATGTGGAGTGTAATTGTGATGTGTATACATAATGTGCCAAAACAAATGAATAAATAAAAAGTCAAAAAATGAATTTTTTTCCAAAGGCTTTTTTGAGTTTCTGTTTAGTTGATCCTGCGATTTCTGTCCCCCTTCTGTATTGTAACATGTTGTATTTATTTACACATATTGAACTAGCCCTGCCTCCACAGGGTGAACCTACTCGCTCATGATGTATGATCTTTGTTTTGTGTGTGTGTGTGAGGGAGTTGCTTTTGTTTTGTTTTCAGTTTTTTTGAGACATGCTCTCACTTTGTAGTTCACACTGGTCCTGAGATTGGTTTATGGTTCTCTTTTTTGGTTGGATCCTTGTCTAGTTTTGGAATTAGCATCATCCTAGCTTCCAGGAATGATCTGGGGAGCACTCTTTCCTTTCTTTCCACCAAGGACCTCAGGAGTCTTAAATGAGGTCTTACCTGAATTTTTGTAGAATTCTGCAGTGAATCAGTCTGGACCTGAGCATTTCTTAGTTGGTAATTTTTTCACTGTTTCAACCAACCCTAAATTCCAATAGTCTTACACTCCTCCTCTTTGAATCATCTAGGAAGCTGTGGAATCTATTGCTCATGATCTCTCTCTCTCTTTTTTTTTTTTCCTTAGACAAAGTCTTGATTTGTAGTTCAGGCTGGCCCCGAGCTCACTATGTAGCCCAGGCAAACCCTCCTGCCTCTGCCTCCTGAGTGCTGGGATGACAGGCATGAGCCACCACGCCTGGCACCATGGTGTGTGGTACTGATTACTGGTGGGCATGAGTTACCATGCACAGTACTGCTGTATGTGGTTACTGGGGATCAAACCGGGGGCCTTGCACTTGCTGGAACCACTGAGCTAAATCTCTGACCCTGGATCTCTTATTATTTTTAAGGTATTTCTCATTAACACATTTGTGATGGGGTTCTAAACTGTTTGTTTTCCTGACAGCTAATTTGAATTTGATCATCTGGCCAATTTTGCACCAGTGGTACATGTGTAACTATCTGAAAAAAATGTACACCACCGTGGCCAAAATAAACCAAATGCTTTAAGATATTCTGCACACTACACAGATCAGCCACCTTTATGCATAAAATGTTTTAAAGAAATTCTTTTTTTTTTTGCTTTTTGAGACAGGGTCTCGCTTTGTAGTTCAGGCTGGCCCTGAGCTCACTATGGTGCCCAGGCAAGCCGCCGCAAACTCAGCAATCCTCCTGTCTCTGCCTCCCAAGTGCTGGGATTATAGGCGTGAGCCACCACGTCCGGCACTGTGGTATGCGGTGTTGATTGTTGGTGGGCGTGTCTCCACGCCCAGCATTATATGTGGTTACTGGGGATCGAACTCAGGACGTTGCGCTTGTGAGGCAGGCACTGGAACCACTGAGCTAACCCTCCGGCCATTAAAGAAATTCTTAAGTGTAAATTTCTTTTAATCGGATGAAACATGTTTGTTGACTATTGTAATAAAATTTGAAGTGGTCTGAACAGTATTAATTTATGTTTGGGGAGTAATTATTCAAATTCAAGCAACTAATGAGATTTGGTTCATTTGTAGACTTTTTATTAATTTTATCAGTAAAAAGACCAGTATAGAGCTAAATGCTCAGTGGATCCACCATCTCCCTGGCAAGCACAAGGTTCTGAGTTCGATCCCTGGCAACCACACACCTCAATGCTAGGTGCGGTGGCTCATGCCTGTAATCCCAACACTTGGGAGGCAGAGGCAGAAGGATTGCTGTGAGTTCGAGGCTCACCTGGGCTACATAGTGAGCTCAGGGCCAGAATGAACTACAAAGCAAGACCCTGTCTCAAAAAAAAAAAAAAAATTCGATCCATTTGTGCCAGTGGTACAAGCTGCCCCATGAGACAGTCAGTCTGTGCCACCGGTGCTTCCAGTCAGCAGGGATATATGATCATTGGTCACCAGTGACAGTTGTGGCTTCTGGTTCTCACAGTTATCACTTCTGCTGCCCATGTTTTGGCACAAGTTTTAATTTCCTGATTTTTCTATTGGAGCCTTTTTTTTTTTTTTTTTTTTTTTGAGACAGGGTCTCGCTTTGTAGTTCAGGCTGGCTCTGAGCTCACTATGTAGTCCAGGCAAGCCTGGAACTCAGCAATCCTCCTGCCTCTGCCTCCCTAGTGCTGGGATTACAGGCATGAGCCACCATGCCCGGCACTGTGGTATGCAGTATTGATTGTTGGTGGGCATGAGTCACCATGCCCAGCATTGTATGTGGTTACCGGGGATCGAACTCAGGACCTTGTGCTTGCGAGGCAGGCGCTGGAACCTCTGAACTAACCCTCCAGCCCCTATTGGAGCCTTTTAATAGACTGTACAACTTTACTGTGCTCGTCATTCATGTTTTGCATTGTGTTTAGCTCTGCTAGTTGTTTTTTTTTTTTTTTTCCAATACCAAGAGTCAAACTCAGGACCTTGCACTTGCCAGGCAGGCACTGCACCACTGAGCTACAACCCCACCCCACCTCTGCTAGTTTTTATTAGCATGTTCTGTAATCTCACTGACTTTGCTGAGCCAATTACCTGTTTAGTTATCTTGGGTGAGCTTGCTAAATGCCTTACTGATCTGTTTTGTTATCACCCTGTAACACGGCAAATAATTTGAGTGCAGCTTTTGGTTCCCTCCCTCACGGATCCAGTTTGGGGGAGTTGGGAATTTTTGAAGGCATTCTGTTGGGTTGTCTTCCCATGTTTCTGTTTTGGTTTGGTTGGTTGTGCTTGCATGTGATTCTACTGGGCAGCTTTGTTTCTAGTTTGGAGACTGGGTTAATGTTTACTTTTAAGTAGACATTCTTCTGGGTGTGGGTAACTATGGGGCTTTTCTCGCCTCCTAGGAGTGAACTTTCTTTATTTATTTATCTCTGGGAAATGGGAAGCCAGTTTATCGGGCATCATTTAGTGACAAGACTATCTTTCTTCCAGTGAAGGTGTTTGTTCCTTGGTCAGAGGTGAGGTGGCTGAGTGTGTCTGGAGTTGGTTCTGCATCTTCCAATCTGTTCCATTGATCCTCTGGTCTGCTTTGTTTGCCAGTACTGTGTTTTGTTTTTTTTTGTTGTTGTTTTTTGGGTTTTTTTTTTTTTTGAGACAGGGTCTCACTTTGTAGTTCAGGCTGGCTCTGAGTTCACTATGTAGTTCAGGCAAGCCTTGAACTCAGCAATCCTCCTGTCTCTGCCTCCCAAGTGCTGGGATTACAGACGTGAGCCACCACGCCCGGCAATATGGTATGTGGTGTTGATTGTTGGTGGGCGTGAGTCTCCACGCCCAGCATTGTATGTGGTTACCGGGGACTGAACTCAGGACCTTGTGCTTGCGAGGCAGGTGCTGGAACCAGTGAGCTAACCCTCCGGCCCGTACTGTGTTGTTTTTATCACAGTAACTCAGCAGTACATTTCAAGTCAGGGATTGAATTTGGGAGTGCTGATTCCCTTTTTGAGAAGTAGTGGCATTAGATCATCTCTCAATTTGTTGTAGACTTCAGCAGTGAATCTGACATGGCCTGGACTTTTTTTGTTCTACACTTACTTAAATATGTTCTATAGGCTAGTATGTGCTCTGTTTTGGAGGTCACATGTGCAGCTTAGAAGAATATGTATTCTGTTGTCGTGAGATGGAGCACTCCATATATATCTACTAAGTCCATTTGTTGAAAAATTTGGTTCAATTTCATACCAGGGATCAAACTTAGGACCTTGTGTTTATGAAGCAAGCATGGAGCCACTGAAATAAATCGCTGCCCTTCTTTGTTGATTTTTTTTTCTCTAGTTGATCTGCCTATGTGTGACAATGGGATATTGAAAATCCCAATTACAATTGTATTAGAGCTTATTGATTTTCATGTCTTTTAGTACTTGTTTTATATAACCAGGTGTCCTCGTGTTTGGTGCATATATGTTTGTGATTGTTATCTCTTCCTCTTGGATTATTCTCTTTACAAGGATATAGTGATTTTGTCTCTCTTAATGAGTTGTGGCTTGGAATCCACTTTGTCTACAAATAGATTAACTACCTCTGATTTTTTTTTCCAAGTTCCTGTCACTTAGAGTATTCCTTTTCATCCTCTGACTTTTAGTAAATAAATTTCTTTTTCTTTCTTTTTTTTTTTTTTTGAGACAGGGTCTTACTTTGTAGTTCAGGCTGGCCCTGAGCTCACTATGTAGCCCAGGCAAGCCTCAAACTCAGCAATCCTCCTGTCTCTGCCTCCCAAGTGCTGGGATTACAGGCGTGAGCCACCACGCCACCAGGCCTGGCACTGTGGTATATGGTATTGATTGCTGGTAGGCATGAGTCACCACACCCATACTGTTCGTGGGCATCAAACTCAGGACCTTGTACTTGCCAGGCAGGCACTGGAACCACTGAGCTAAATCTCCGGCCAAGTAAATGAATTTCTTTTTGAATCAGAAGTGTTTCTTTCATGCAGCATGTTGTTGGTTCTTGTTTCTTGATTCTGCCAGTCTGTTTCTTTTGACTGATGAATTGAGACATTTACAATTATGGGCTAGGGATTTAATTCAAGTCGTACCATGCCTAACTTGGAAGGACAAGGGGCAAAATTCAATCCCCAGGGCCAGAGATTTAGCTCAGTGGTTCTGACGCCTGCTTCGGCGCAAGGTCCTGAGTTCAATCCCAGTGACCACATAGAATGCTGGGCGTGGCGACTCACGCCCACCAGCAATCAATACCACATACCACAGTGCCAGGCGTGGTGGCTCACGCCTGTCATCCCAGCACTC
>PVIC010050130.1:0-12917 GCA_004025085.1 Thryonomys swinderianus
TATTTAGGTCTCTAATCTAGTTTGATTTTAGTTTGGTGCATGGATAAAGAAACAGGTCTTCGGCAAATCGAAACCCAATTTTTCGAGCCCCATTTGTTGAAGAGGCTGTCTTTCCTCCACTGATAGTGTTTGGCTCCTTTATCAAAGATGAGGTGGCTTAGTATATCTGGGGTTGTTTCTGGATCTCTAGTCCGTTCCACTGATCCTCAGGTCTGTTTCTTTGCCAGTACTATATTATTTTTATCACAGTGGCTTTGTATTATACTTTCAAGTTGGGGATTGTGATATTCCCCATGGACTTGTTGCCTAGGATTGCTTTTGCTATTCCACGTCTCTTGTGGTTCCAGATTAATCTTTCAATTATTTTCTCTAGCTCTGTGAAATACGCTGTTGGAATTTCAGTTGAGATTTCATTGAACCTATATAGTAGTTTTGGCAGTATGGCCATTTTGATGACACTGGTTCTTCCTACCCAGAAACAAGGGATGTCTTTCCATTGTCTGATATTCTCTTCCATCCCCCTTTTCAGACTGCTGTAGTTTTGAGAGTAAAGATCTTTCACCTCCTTTGTTAGACTGCTTCTCAGATATTTCGTTTTTTGGATGCTATTGTGAAAGGAATTGATTTCCTGGTTTCTCTTTCGGTGAGTCAGTTGTTCATGTACACAAAGACTATTGCTTTTTGAGTGTTGACTTTTTTTTTTTTAAGACAGGGTCTCGCTTTGTAGTTTAGGCTGGCCCTGAGCTCACTACGGAGCCCAGGCAAGCCCCAAACTCAGCAATCCTCCTGCCTCTGCCTCCCCAGTGCTGGGATGACAGGTGTGAGGTACCATGCCTGGCCACTGGGGCTTTTTAATCTCCTGGAAAACTCTTTGAAGCTTTTTAACAGATTTCATTATTAGGCTAGAGATTTAACTTAGTGATTCCAGCATCTGCCTGGCAAGAGTGCTGGGCATGGTGGCTCATGCCTGGTCTCAAAAAAAAAAAAAGGTACAATTCCATTACTTTTGTAATCCGAGATCGTCATGCTCCTTATTTCTTCTTCAGTGTTATTACTCATATCTTCTGTTTGGACACTGTCTCTGTTTTTATCTGAGAAATTATTTCAGATTTCCATTTCACTAGATCCTCTTTTGATATTGGCTCAGAGAGTCTTGGTGTTTGAATATTCCCATGTTCCCTGGCTTCCCCTCTGGGGTTGATCTTTGTGTCTGGATTTTTGAAATTTTCTCATTTCTCTTTCTTTTGTTGTTGCTAATGTTTTTGGTTTGATTCCTGGCCTTCCATTCCTGGGTAATGTTTAATGCAAGTCTCTTTCTTCTTCATATTTGGAATCTTTAGGAGATGACTACTTCTGTGTTGTCCTCCTTGGATCTGTCACGGCCCTTGGATGATCCCGGTTCTGGCATACCATGGGAGGTACTTAAACAACCATCACCTTGGTTGACATAATACAATCATTATCACCAACAGCCCCCAACACAGTGCAAGAAATTGCAAGCTTTGGCAATTACTATTCTGACACCTTTAACCTCATGAGCTAGACCTGTGACCATATGCCAAAATTTGAAACTAACCAGAAATATGTTTACAACATACAGATCCTTCAAAACACTAGCATCTCCTTTTGGGGTTAAGGGGTCATCAGGGAGTTGCAGGGATAGAGAGAGAGAGAAGGAGAGGGAGAAATTAGAAATAGGGTTGGAGGCTATAAAGTTCATAGAAACCCAGAAACTGATAGATGCTAGAGGACAAAAGAGACAGAAGAGACAAATACAAAGCAGAACAGATTAACAACAGCAGGACCACTAAAAACTATATTCACCCTCCTATAATAGTACAGAAAACTGTAATCCCAGCACTCGGGAGGCAGAGACAGGAGGATTGCTGAGTTCGTGGCGGCTTGCCTGGGCTCCATAGTGAGCTCAGGGCCATCCTGAACTACAAAGCGAGACCCTGTCTCAAAAAAAGCAAAAAAAAAAAAAAAAAAAAAAGTACAGAAAAAAGAGAGTAGGGAAGAATGAAATGCATTAACTTTTGGGAACTGATACTGACTGGAGGACAAGAGAGGATGAAAGAACAAAAGAAGATAGTGGTTTCCAGCAGTATCAGGTTAACAAGAAATTATTTTCCTTCTGCTGTAAAAATAAGAGCAGTTGATTCAGGTTTTCCTGGGCTACATAGTGAGCTCAGGGCCAGCCTGAACTACAAAGCGAGACCCTGTCTCAAAAAAAAAAAAAAAAAAAAGAGCAGTTGAGAGAAGAAAAAATCTGGAATTGGACCGATTCAGCAACAAGAGTGTAGAGAAATGAAGAATGAAAGACAGGTCAGAGAAAAGAAAGAAAGGAAAACAAGGGGAAGGAATAAATATGATTCTAAAAGGAAATAAAAGCATGTATATAGGGGCTGGGGGGGTGGGGATGGGTAGGGATGTGGGTAAAAATGAGAATTGACCTGTATCGCATACTGGTACAAAGTCCTCTATGTTGTATGTGATTGTGAGCTGTATATAAAATGTACCAATAAAGAATTCAAGTAAAAAGAGAAAACAAAACAAAACAAAACAAAAAAACAGAGACAACAACCAAAAAAAAAAAGCCCAAACCAAGAGGGCCCCTCACAGCGTAGCTCTGCTGCCTCCTGTGGACGGCCTGGGAGTAGCATGCATACTGGAATTGACTAGTCCCTGGAGACAGCTGTCATCCTGTCTAGGTTCTGGCTGCAGTGCCTGAGTTGAGCTCAGTGAACTCCTGCGGGTTTGAGCTCTGCAAGAGCCCAGGGCCCGTGAGTGGGACTGGCTCCGCACACTCACCAACGGCTGTAGTCAGCCGGATTTCTTCTCTCTTCCAGTGGGTGCATTTTCATCGCGGCACACAGCACAGTTGCACACCGAAGGCCTCTGCCCACTCCCAGCACTGCCGCCTCACCTATTCAGTGTGCACAGACGAGCAGACGGGGTTTCTGGGGGCTCCTCCCCACATGCCGGTCCCATGAGCGATCAGAGCCCAAGCGTCGGTGTGGGCCGACAAGAGGGCGGAGTCTCTGTGGGCGCCCCTCCCACGCCGTCTCGCCGGGGCTCAGGCCTGGGTGCTGTGGCAAAGGGCCGGTCCCACGCCAGCGGCCTGCTCGCGCAGAAGGCCGAGAGGTAAGTGGAGTGTCTGCGGGCTCCTGCTCCTGCCCGGCCACAGGGGAGCGGGGCCCGCTCGCGGTGGGGAGGGCGGGCCAGAGGCCGCTGGCACGGGAGCAGCCCCTACTCAGCGTGAGCAGAGAGGCGCCAGGTGTTTGTCGTTCAGTACAAAACACAGACATGTCCACCATAATGTATCGGAATAAATGGAACGGATACCAAGTCATTTGTATTCAATTGGACTTCTTAGCAATTAGTGATTATTAAATGAGTTAAATGTTAATATCTTAAAATTATTTAACTTATCATTTCATAATATAAATTATTTTAAATATTTTGATGCTGAAAAGTCTCCACATTAAAATCCATGAATGTATTTTTTTTTTTTTTGCAGTACCAGGGATTGAACTCGGGCCCCTGTGTGTCCAAGGTTGGTGCAGTACCACTTGAGCTAAATCCCCAGCCCTATCCCCGTTAAAATCTAGAGCAAGACCTGTATTTTCTTTTTTCTTTTGAGACAGGGTCTTGCTTTGCAGCCCAGGCTGACCTCGAACTCATGGTAATCTTCCTGTCTCAGTCTCCAGGGTGCTGGGATTACAAGCATGCACCACCACGCCTGACAAGACTTGTAGATATTTTTAAAGAAAAATGTCTTCTATAATAAGTGAGGCTTTACCTAGAGGCCCTTTAATCCTTTCATCATCTGTAAAGGCACATGATTTTATGATTCATAATGGCAAAACTTCACAAAGCTAGCTATTATTCATATCCTTTGTTTTAAAAAATACTTGAAAAAAGAAACATAAAACTGATCTTGCATAATTAGACCAGAGCTATATTGTTAAAAGCATATTCGAGCAGCTATGTGAACCACTGGATTTGGACAGAAGAACTATGTGATTATTCTAAACAATTACCACTCAATATAACAGTGTATGCTATTTTTACATGTAGTCAAAATACTTTTTAAAAAACCAGCTATATGCTTTAAATAGTCTTTTCCACACTCCATATTGACTCTGCACATGGTCTGAAATAAAATAGAATTTGAGTGCAGGGGAAATACAGGAGCAGCAACCAGCAGCTTTGAAAGCTTGGGTTGAAAAATCGTAGCACTTGTTGGGAGGAACGCAGGATCCGTTCTCTAACAAAGCATTCTTTAGCTCCCAGGCCTGAGTCTTATCTGGTTTCAGTAATGGTGGAAGGAGTAGCAATTCAGGCTCAGGTGCATCCAATTTGAAAGTCTGTTCCAAAATGGGGTAATCAGTCCCTACTCTGAAGGTTCCTGCAACCTCAGGCAGGAGTGGGCAGTTTTAAGGTCAACAAAGGAGTCTCGTTTAGTGTAAGATGACTAGGGAACCTTCAGGTTATGACCTCAGCCCATGGAAACTCCGGTGGCGATGTTTCCCAGAATGTGACACCCGGAGTAGTTCAGACAATGCTGTTTTTCCCGCCCATGTTTCTGTGATTGTACTACCCTGGTATGTTCCAGATCCACGTTGTACAATATGATACGGGTATTAGTCAAGATCCTCCAGTGAAACAGAACCACTAGAGTATATTTGAGGAAATTTACTAGATTAGCCTACATGATCAGAGAATGAATAGTCAGTCACACAGTGGCCTTCTGCAGGGTAGAGAGCTGGGAAAATTGGTAACTGCTCATTCAAGGAGCTGTAAGCATCAGAATAAGGAATCGAAGGTGCAGGGCTGGTCCCGGGTTGAGGGCCTGAAAGCCCGCTGGAGAGGCGCTGCTGCAAGTCCACATTCAAAGGCTGAGGAACCCGGAGTTTGATGTCTTCAGGCAACGCAGCTACAGGAAAACACCCGCTCAAGAGGGCCAGTGTGAGTCTGCGCGATCTTCCCCCGGCTCTTCCGTTCCAGACCCCAGCCTGTTGGATGGCGCTGCCCACACTCAAGGTGAGTCTTCCCCACTCAGTTTGTTGGGCCATGTGCCAATCAGAAGTGTGTTTATCAATTTGCAGACGCCCATCAATCTAGTCATTGTATGACAACCACAATGAACAATCCCTGGGTCACTAGTCACATATGGCTATTAAATATTGAAAGTGGCTAGTCCAAACTGAAAAGTACAAATGCAAAATATGCCACAAAATGTGAAAGCTTAACACAAATCTTTTTTTTTTTTTTTTTTTTGAGACAGGGTCTCGCTTTGTAGTTCAGGCTGGCCCTGAGCTCACTATGTAGCCCAGGCAAGCCTGGAACTCAGCAATCCTCCTGCCTCTGCCTCCTGAGTGCTGGGATCACAGGCAGGAGTCACCACACCTGGCACTGTGGTATGTGGGACTGATTACTGGTGGGCATGAGTCACCACGCCCTTCCAGTATTGTTGTATGTAGTTACTAGAGATCAAACCAGGGACCTTGCGCTTGCTAGGTAGGCCACCAGAACCACTGAGCTAAATCTCTGGCCTCTCCAAAACAACGTTTTGAATGTAAAATCTCTCATTTTTTTTGGTGTTAATCATATGTTGATAAAACAATATTTTGGACAAACTGGATTAAATAAGAACACTGTTAACATTACTTTTGCCTGTCTCTTTTCATTTTTTTTCCAATGTGCCTCACAGGACATTTTTTTTTTTTTTGAGACAATGTTTCCCTTTGTAGTTCAGGCTGGCCCTGAGCTCACTATGTAGTCCAAGCAAGCCTCAAACTCAGCAATCCTCCTGTCTCTGCCTCCCAAGTGCTAGGATTACAGGCGTGAGCCACCATGCCTGGCACTGTGGCATGTGGTGCTGATTGCTGATGGGTGTGAGTCACCACGCACAGCACTGTTGTATGTGGTTACCAGGATGGAACTCAGGACTTTGCGCTTGCCAGGTAGGCACCAGAACCACTGAGCTAACTCTATGGCCCCAGGACTTTTTCACTACATGGAAGTACATAATAATTTTCTCTTGGACAGTTGCTGCACTGGACAGACACCATTGGAAGAGCTCCTGTCTGTTAGCACATTCCATTCCCATGGCATGCTGGGAGTGCCCCCTGAGCCCTGGGGAAGGCAGGGCTGACTCGGGTGGAGCTGCAGGATCCGGGAATGTCTGGTAGCAGGGGCTGCATGTTCAGACTAGGGCCCGATTCGAGGCTGAAAGTGAGGGTGGTAGTGGGAGGAAGAAAACATACCTTTGCACTTTCAGTGTCCTAAGATTTTCTTTTTAAGTAGATTTAATTAAGTGAAAAAAGTATGTTTAAAAACGTAATATTGCACATAAGTCTGTGAATACATAAAAATGGCGATTGAAATTTGTTTTATAAATCAATGTGACTGTTTACTTATTCTTTTTTTTTTTTTTTTTTTGAGACAGGGTCTTGCTTTGTAGTTCAGGCTGGCTCTGAGCTCACTGTGTCGTCCAGGCAAGCCTGGAACTCAGCAATCCTCCTGCCTCTGCCTCCCGAGTGCTGGGATTACAGGCGTGAGCCACCTCGCCTGGCCTACTTATTCTTTGAATAAACGTTATTTGTTAGTTTTTATTGTGAATCCATAAATTTTCTATTTCATAGTTTATTTTTCTATCACTTCAGGAGACAAGTTACTACAAGTTGTTCAAAGACAAAAGCTAACTTCTCTGTCCCATTTTTTTTCTTATCTAACTTTACATATGCTGGAAGCAGTCACGTTCATGCATGACTTTCTTACTGAGGCTTAAAGTGCTTACAGCTGAGCTGTCTGAGAAGTGTTGCTAAGATCCTTTCGGGTGTTACCGTCAGTTGCAGAGCACTCAAATTGTGTTATGGAAGAAGGTTCAAAGCTTCTTGCTTAGATAAGACACAAGTCCTAAGGTTATTTTTTCCCATTAAAATTAATAATGCTGTAATTATAAAAGCAGAAAAGCATCTTCAGTAATTTAGGATGAAAGCAATTTTAAAAACAAAATTGAGTTTATTAACCAATGTTCTGCTCCAAGGAATAACTTATCACCCGCTTGACAATTTGATAAAAGTCTTCCAGCTAGATGCAAGGTGTATATAAACGTGAATATATAAGTGCTAATTCCGTGAACTCTTGCAGGTAATTGAAAAAGAGAGAAGATAATTTTATAATATTTATCTGAAAACTTAAAAATAGAGACACTCAGAATTAGTGAATGGGGATGAAATTAAAACAAAAAGGTGTAAATTTTTTGCTGTGGATTTTCATCAGTTTTAGCGTATTTCCTAATAAACCCAACAGTGTCTGGCAGGCCACTGTTCCTATGGGCTTGGTTCCCACTATTGTTTAGAAACCGAGAAATCACTTGAACTAAATAAACCTCGTTTCTTTGGGATCATAATATTGTATAGTCAATGATATGACACAACATGCAATATTAGAAAAGCAAGCACAGCAAAAAGAAACTCTTCATAACTTTTATTCTTTTGTTTAAATTAGTCCGGGGGGGGAATCATCAGAAGAGCAAAAAATTCTTCCATTTTAATATGTGTTGCACAAAATTTCCTTAATCTGGAATGAGTTTGGCTAAGCATCTCTGGGTAGAGGTCTGGAAGTGCACGAGACAGGCCTTGCTGTCAGTGTCTGATAAATCGTCGAGGCTCCTCCATAAACTTAAGGTGTGACTTGCCACATTCTTCTGTTCTGTCCTTGGTTCTGCTCCTTCGTCCACTTTCCTGCGGGAAATTAAGCCTGTTATTGTTCACGCCCTTTCACCCCCCCACAGAAACACCCAGGACTCACAGGCACGCCGGTCCTGGGGACTGCGGGTAGGGTCCTCGGACAGACATCGTCATTCCCGTGGGGTCCTCCCTCTGATGAGGCTGCTGATCACCGCTAACCTGGGTGCGGCAGGCTGTGGGGGAGGGGCGGGCCTGCGTTGGGGACACTAGTCCATTCTGCGACACACCGCCGGGACTCTGCGTGAGGGCAGCGCCGAGAGCTGGCGTTCCTGCAAGCTCCTCCTAAGTCCTGTCTGGGGGTAGGTCCCGTCTTAGCTTGGGTCACCCCCAAAGAAGGGCTTGAGAGAAGGATTTATACATCGACAGTGAACTTGCCTCAGAGCTAGCCCACCCGAGAAACAGTGGGGCTGAGGTGTTTATGTTCCAGCTCTCGTCCATCACTGTCTGTCGCAGCTCCTTGGGGAAGGTAGTTCTGCTATTTCTGGCCTGATCCTTGTGAGAAAACCCCTCAGATGACTTCGTGCATCTAAGGAAAAGGTAAATGGACATAGGGAGAGACATAGGAGTCCAGGAGGGACATAGCTGCTACCACAGGATTGAGGTCAAGGAAGAAGAGTTTTTTTAAAAAGAGAGTTAAGAGATACCTTCTTTCCCAAAGAGCTTAAGATATGCTACAGGGCTGGGGATTTAGCTCAGTGGATCTGGTGACTGCCTTGCAAGCTCAAGGCCCAAGTTTGATTCCCAGTCCAAAATAAATAAAGAAGATGTACTACAGGGCCGGAGGGTTAGCTCAGTGGTTCCGGCACCTGCCTCGCAAGTGCAAGGTCCTGAGTTCGATCCCCGGTAACCACATACAATGCTGGGCGTGGAGACTCACGCCCACCAACAATCAATATCACACAGCACAGTACCAGGCATGGTGGCTCGCGCCTGTAATCCCAGCACTTGGGAGGCAGAGGCAGGAGGATTGCTGAGTTCGAGGCTTGCCTGGGCCACATAGTGAGCTCAGAGCCAGCCTGAACTACAAAGTGAGACCCTGTCTCAAAAAAAAAAATTTTTATGATTGGACTACTGGAATTTATGTACGTGGAGCCCCTGGACTTGGAATAAGGATTTGGACGGTTAATGGGAAAATTTTCCAAAAAGAATTATGGAAGATAGCTGCTAGTTTAGGAGAAATTACTGTAACCAAGATTATAGACCAAGAAAATCCTAAAACTAGAGGGAGACTCGGAGTTGTAACAAAAGAGAAAAAATATCTTATGTCAAGTGTGCCTGGACCTTTTGCTCTGCTTATTGGAAACTGTTATAACTTGTACCAAGCATAAGACGTGTAATGTTACTTGTGGAAATTGTAACCTAACTAATTGTATAATTAGCTATTCTCAGCCTACTACTGTGATAGTGTTACAACAGCCTGTTACTGTTCTGATACCTGTTCATTTGTCAAGACCTTGGTATACAGACAGAGGTCTGCAGGTATGGAAAGAGCTTAATAGCCTGATGAAACGATTTAAATGTTTTATAGCAATGTCGATTGCTGGAATCACTGCTCTAATTGTTGCTGTTGCTACTGCCACTCCAGCAGCAGTGTCTTTGACACAATCTGTACAAACAGCTCATTTTATAAATCAATTGACTAAAAATATCTCCCTTACATTGGGGACGCAAGAAAACCTAGATTATAAAACGGAGGTAAAATTGAATGCATTGTATGACATGGTTATGTATTTAGGGGTGCGATTCAGAGTTTGAAGCTTAGGTCAAAAATTAAATTCCATACAGATTATGAATGGATTTGTATTACTAACAGTATAATACAAGTCTAATTACTTGGGGTCGAGTTAAAAAACATTTACAAGGAATATGGCATGATGCAAATGAGTCTTTAGATCTACAGCAATTACATCAAGAAATTTTAAGTATAGAAAAGGTTCCTCCTATAGATATAGATACAGCACAAACTGCCAAAGATTTTCTTGAACAACTTAAAGCAACTTTACCTTCTTAGAAATCCCTTACGCCCGTTGGCTATGGCTTGATAGCAGGAGCTATAGTGTTACTTGTACTATTCCTTCTACCTTACTTGGTGTGTAGGGGAATCCAAGAACTTACTCAGATTAGAACTGAAACACATAAACAAAAAACATTGGGAATTTAGCCTGCTGTTTTTTATAAAATAAAAAAGGGGGTGGGCCGGAGATTTGTCTCAGTGGTTCTGGCACTGCCTCACAAGCGCAAGGTCCTGAGTTCAATCCCTGATAACCACATACAATGCTGGGCGTGGTGACTCACACCCACCAACAATCAGTACCACATACCACAATGCCGAGCGTGGTGGCTCACGCCTGTCATCCCAGCACTTGGGAGGCAGAGGCAGGAGGATTGCTGAGTTCCAGGCTTGCCTGGGCTACATAGTGAGCTCAGGGCCAGCCTGAACTACAAAGCGAGACCCTGTCTCAAAAAAAGAAAAAAAGAAAAAAGAAAATAAAAAAGGGGGAGATGTGGGAAGCAACCTGGGGTCGTCACCAAGGCCTGGAGAGCCGCACTGGGTGCCGCCCTGATGAGCAGTGAGGGGTCTGCACTGTGGACGGTGCTGCCCAGCTCCCGAGAGGGCTGCAGCCTCACCCTGAGTGACGGGATCTGAGCTGCTGCCTCGGTGCCGGTGGAGAGGTGAACGACCTCTGGCCTGTCGCCTTCCGCACCGGAACCGCTGAGCTAACCCTCCGGCCCCCGCCTTCCATGGCTCCTGCTGGGAGGAATTTGCTGCTGTTTCCCCAAGGATTGTCGCTTGACAATCTTTGCTTGATTTTCTGACCATGCGCTAATGGTAACAGATATTGTTTCAGTGGTTAAATAAAATGACAAAAGTAATTTATCAAGACTAGAAAATAGGAATTTAAAGTAAAACAAAAACCTGCCCTTGAGAGTGACAGCTCGTCTTTAGTGTAAGAAGCCTGCAAATTGCCCAGCAGGAAGTTTAAGAGCAGGGAAAGCACATTCTGTCGATGCTTAGATGTTCCCTGGCAAATAGGTTTATCTCTGCATTTCCTGTGAATAAGATTGTGCTAACTGTCGATGTTTTGCTATTATTCACTCTATTGATTGTAAAATTTTTCACGTGGGCACTCTAGCTAGAAATACTATAAAAGAGCACTGAAAAATAAATTCTGGTCGTGCTCAGCATTGACTGAGAGGTCCTCCCGATCCCATTATTCTGTCTTCTGTCTTTTCTTAGCCGCAAACCGGCTGTTTTGTCTGGCAGGTTCTGGCATGAATGGATATTTTCAGGTGGCTTGGCATGGAGAAGCTGCTCTACTTTGTAGTTGTTATGCCACGCTGGGGACAGCCCCCCTATGTCCTATGATCCATCTGCTCTGAGATAGTATGATTTTTGTAAGGCGGAGACAGCATCAGCAGCCTGTTTTGTAGTGGGTTTTTTGTGTATCTTTCCAAACTAGCTCGGAATTAAAGAGGTATTCATTAACCATTTCCTGGCCAGATCGAGTCTGATAACCGGCACTATGAGAAGCTGAGGCAGGAGGATCACAAGTTCAAGTCCAGCCTGGGCAACTTAGTAAGATCTTGTCTCAAAATTCTCAGAAAAAAGCTAAAAATGGGCTGTGGATGTAGGTTTGTGTAAAGGTTGAGGGTTCAATCCTTAATACAGCACATAGAAGGAAAAAAGCCAACCCAAAGACAAAAGAGATACAAGTGGGAAATGTATGTAGCTCATTGGTAGAGGGCTTGGTTAGGGTTAGGCCTTGATCTCAACTCCCAGAATGAGAAAAAAATATATATAAATATAAATAAATTGTGTGTGTGTGTGTGTATGGCGGACCCTTGACTTTCAAACTCAATCAGTTCCCAAGGAGGGTTGGTTATGAGTCAAATACAGCCGAGATCTGCATTTTACCTGGGTATATGCTATAGATAACACAAAGCAGACGAATCCTTCATTAACCTAATGAAGCCGAGTTGTACATCCGGCTGGTGGTAACTGGAGTGTCCACTGTGTACGTGGTAGAGCAGAGGAGAGCCGAGGCCTCCTCTGAACTGGCCTCCACTGGGGGCACCAAGGAGGAAGTCGAGACTCAGGGGTGAGTACGTGTTGCAGGTTCTAGGGAAAACTTGACATTTGAGATTAAGTTCTTTTTAATTTCTTTCTGTCTCTTTTTTGCAGTACTGGGGATCAAGCTCAGGACCCTGCGCTTGCTACTGAGCCGAGTTCCCAGTGCTGGGGTGTAGTTTTGTACCTGAGCGTGCAGTAGTGGATAGCAGAAAGCAGAGGAGTCTCGGATTACTCCGATCGCTTGTCCCTGTGTTTGGGTGAAGAAAGGCAAGATGGACCAGACGTGAGGGGTTCCTCTCCTGCTCGAGGGGAGAGCCCCGGCTGCGCCCACGTTAAACTGATTGGGCGTCACTGTGCCAAGCGTCCTGTTGTCCCAGGTCAGGGAGAGCAGAGCATGGGGTCTAGGTCTCCAGTGGTGCCTCTGTGAGGAGCTGGTTGGCCCCTGGGGCAGCGTCTGGGGTAGGAGGGACCTGGGAGGCCCGTGAAGCTGGCGGAGACAGAGTGGCTCAGCTACATACATTAGATGTTTTCTCATATGCACACACTTGGCCTGGGTTCAATCTCCAGTACTTAAAAAGAAAAGGCTTTCTTTAAACAATTTTATGCCAAACAGAAAACAAGCTACTCCACAACCTTTAGGCATATTTGACCTTAACGTTTTCCTTCTAATCCCTGAAGATGAGTCTAAGCCTGATACCAGGTCTCCCGGTCAAGTGTTGGAGGAACAGGTGTTTGAAAATAGGGCGGGAAGTTTTCACAGGGTTTTCATCAATGCATCTGTTTATTTGTATTGAATAACTCATTTTGCTTCTGGAACTTTCTGTAGCATCGTTCACCCTGGCAGTAACAGTGGCATCGTTTCATCTATTCCAGGAATATGTGCCACTTACACAACGTGGCAGCGGTCACAGGAATCCATGCTGAGGTCTACAAGGATCCTAGGAGTCTAGAAAGGTCCAGAAACTTGGGGCCTGTTCAAGCCTGTTCTGTGAGCTGCAGACAGCAGCAGCTAGCACCAGACTGTAATTTTGTATTACACTGAGATGTCTTTTGAGTCTTGGATCTTTTCGATCCCTCTGAGGGTT
>PVIC010050131.1:0-12915 GCA_004025085.1 Thryonomys swinderianus
GTGAGAACAGTTTAAACCTCATAAATCCCCTGAAAGGATTGTAGGAACCCCTCAGGAATCGCTGGACCATATTCTCTAAACCTCTAATATAAACATGCAATAAATCTTATTTTTAATACTCAAGCAATTTAGAGTTACTGAATTAAACAGCTAGAGGCTATCTTTTTTTTGAGACAGGGTCTCGCTTTGTAGTTCAGGCTGGCCCTGAGCTCACTATGTAGCCCAGGCAAGCCTGGAACTCAGCAATTAGAGGCTATCATTTTAAGCCCTAGAGATGATACTGATTACTAAAATAGAGATTGTTAAACATATATACTAACCCACTTCATTTTTTTCTCATTAGTTGTGTTTATTATTCATGTGAACAGCTTTATAAACATGATGTCACTTGGTCTGCTTAGCTCCTATCATTTACAGTTAATTCTGAGCAGCACATTATTACATACTTACAGGACCGTGTTCATAGAGAGACCCCTCTAAGGACCAGGAAGAACCTTTACACTCCTGAACTCTGCTGACTAAGGCTGCTTTGCTCCTTCTCTCGTCTTTGTTACATGATCGTTACTGCTGGTATCAGAATATTCCCTAGGATGATCAAAAGTATCCACAGAACCCTGTAACCCACTTCATTTTAAAATGAAAATTGGTAATTTTTTCATTAGAGTATTATGAAACTAATGAACAAAAGCCTCTTTTTTAGTACTATTCTTATTGTACAGACTAATATGAAAAACACAGAATGTTACTACGATTGAAGAAAATATCCTTAGGAGTAAGAATGAGGAGGATTCTAATTCTTCTGTGCCTTAGGCATGTAATAAATTCTACATGATTAAAAAATGAATATATGGCTGTTTGTAGCTGACACACAGTTCTCCTGCATTATTGAGTTTAAGCATCCAGGCAGAGAAGTATCACTGTTCTCCTTCTCTGGTGGGTGAGGGACCCTGGACAGACATCATTTGAGTGACAGACAGCAGTTCCACTTACTAGCATGTGACAAATCAAGGTCTAGACCTAAACTTTCTCACTTCTGAACCATGTAATTAATATGTTTAACACCATGGATGCTTATAAGTCACAACTGTGGAAACATGAAGGAAACACATCCAGGCTTTCCAGTCATGTCAGACCTACTACAGTGAGTGTATGGGCATGAGTATCCAGGTCTGGGTTTAAAACGACTTCTCTGTAGCCTAGCTGGCACTTTCTGGCCATAGGGTACTAGGGGCATTATTCACTTTCTGTGAGCCTCAGTTTCCTCACTGGCCACAGCACACACGGTCCTCTTCCACTGCCCTTTCATGGAAGGTGCTTTCACCGTCTTCCAGGCAAACATATCCCCTTTTTAAGATCTGACTTGCAAAGAATGTGTTCCGCCAAACCCTTCCTGATGCACAACTGACCACTGTTTTTCATGCCACAGCAGCGGCATGAAAAATGCTTTCTCTTGATTGACAGCATCTATTAAACTACACAGCATTTACTACTGCCCTTTACGATTTTCCAGAATGAGCACTGAGCGTTGTCCATCTCTTTCTCCCGCGCTCACCCCAGGGTTTAAATATTTGTATGAAAAGGTAAGCACTTTCCCTTAGGACATGGGGCATGAGACTCATTCATCCTGGCCCGCAGAGAAAAATGTAAACTTTGATCTTTGACTGATCTCCTCTTCTACAAACACCTAATCAACCATAGAAGGCTTCTTTCCTAGCTTGCAAGAAGGGTAAAATCTTGGTTCTTCAGAGTTTGTAACAGACCCTGGCTTCTCAGGTTTGAGAAATAATGAACCAAGGAACGAAGAACTTAGCCCAAGAACTTCAGCGGGCTGTGAACTCTAAATTAGTGGTTTCCAGCTTGAGTGTGCATTAAAACCACCTGGAAGGCTTGTTAAACCCAGATTCCTGGGCTCCAACCACAGTTTCTGGTTTAGTAAATTTGAAAAATCTATACTTGTAAGCAGTTCTCATGTGTCAATGCTGCTGTTGGTGGCTCAGAGAACACATTTTGAGGAACACTACCCTAAATAGGCTGGACTTGGATTTTCTTTATGACCATCCTTAGGCCCTGTATATTTATAACACATGACAGACATTTTCCTGAGCAATTTTCCTCCTTCACTCAACCTTCAATTATGAGGCTTTCAACCTAAAACTAGAGACAGTGTAATGGCTTGTGCCTCGATGTCCCCCCAGAGCCTCATGCAGCCACAGGTAGCTGATCTAGTGTGAGATGGATTCACGGTGCAGTGAGAGGATTAAGGGTGCTGGGATTGAGGGTGGGTGATAACTAAATTTGTTCACTGGTTTGACACCACCCTGAGACGAGAAGCCTAGATAAAACAAACGGAACAGAAAGAAGCTGTTGTCACTTTTTCTGCCTTCTGCCTCCGTGAGCTGTTTCTGCTTTGTGGTGGCATACGGCCTTGAAGCCAGCTGATCGGGGACAAGAACTTCCACAAATGAGCTGAATAAACTTTTCCTTCTTTAACTTTGGGTTTAGGCTATTTTGTCACAACAATGAAAAAAGTAAGACATACAGAGACTCAAAAGAACGAACATGCAGAGACTAACACACCAGTCATGACCAACCACGGTGCTACCAGACACTGCCCCGTTGGGCGAGGCATATAGGCAACAAGAGTCGTCAGACTGAAGGAAGGAAAGCTCAGGCAGGAAGAGAAATGCAAGTCTGGAGAAAACAAAAGCTAGCACACGTACAATTTCACTCGGATCAAATCTCTATTTTACTGTGACCCAACAGACAGAAACTGTGCTAAAGTGCAGAGTCCGTAGCATGACCAGCCCTGTGGCCTCGACAGGGAACAGACATTGGAGGGACCTGAAACCAGAGTTCTGCAGCACTGGTAACTCCTTTCTGAAAAGTCTGTTCTGGAAAGAGAGGGGAGGGGGTTCATTCTGACAGTGGCAGTCATTTTGACAAAGGGGTGTGATAACAAACACAGTGAATGTTTAAAGTTCACAGTGAAAGACATGGAGCCATTAATCCTCCTGTAAATATACTCCCCCCTCATTAGAACACACTTCATTCCATCATTCTTGCCACTTTCTGAAGCAGTTCTAGAAGTCTAGGCGCGGTACCACTTGGGCTAAATCCCTGCCCCTCCCTCTCTTTTCAAACACACTTAATCCATCACTCTAGGCAATGTGTCTTGTACTGTAGTAATTTTTTAAAAAATTTAAACATGTGGGCCAGAGGGTTAGCTCAGTGGTTCCGGCACCTGCCTCGCAAGCGCAAGGTCCTGAGTTCGATTCCTGATTACCACATATAATGCTGGGCGTGGAGACACGCCCACCAATAATCAACACCGCATATCACAATGCTTGGCGTGGTGGCGCACGCTTGTAATCCCAGCACTCGGGAGGCAGAGACAGGAGGATTGCTGAGTTCGCGGCGGCTTGCCTGGGCACCATAGTGAGCTCAGGGCCAGCCTGAACTACAAAGCGAGACCCTGACTCAAAAAAAAAAAAAAATTTAAACACGCAAGGTATCT
This sequence comes from Thryonomys swinderianus, assembly GCA_004025085.1. NCBI lineage: Eukaryota > Metazoa > Chordata > Mammalia > Rodentia > Thryonomyidae > Thryonomys > Thryonomys swinderianus. Next base: position 3,515 of record PVIC010050131.1, read on the forward strand.
CTCCATCATCCCTTGTATTATTTTGCTCTTCTTGTCCCTATGTGTCAAAGCTTAGTGCTGAGCCTTATTGATGAGGGAACCTCTGCTTATGTCCTGGGTCTCTGCAAAGAGCTGGCGCGACTAACTCAGTTCAGTCAGCTGCAGGCTTCGTCCAAGGGAACCTAGTCCTGCAGGCACCGAGTCTCAGTTTCCTGATCAACTTCACGGTTCTCCTCAGCATCCTTGTCACTTTTCTTAGGAACATTAAATTACTTCTCCTGTTGGAAAGTCATTCTGAAGGTTTTAGCCACGCTGACAGTGTTGTGTTTCCCAGTGAATGAAGATAATCTTAGTTGAGTTCAGTGTATCTTAAGAGTATTTCTATCAGCTGCTATTCTGCTGAAGTGTTTTTCTTTCAGTGGTCACCAGGAATCGGTGAGCAGCACAGCTTGGGCATGGAGCAGGACTACCTGCTACCTGGACAGAAAGGGGAGTTAAGGGAAGTAGGGACCTGGAAGGGCTGTAAGAAGCAGCAGCCTCGAAGAAGACAAGGGGGAGTCAGCTGTGAGAGGTGCTGAAGTTATCCACGTCACCACAATATTTTGGGGATCACCTACCACCTTACTAGAATAACTGCCACAAAAAGATGCCTTGTAATTACTGAGCAGGAAAATGAAAGCACGGTTTCCCCCAGGTGTCGGTACTTTGGGCTCTGGTCTGGAAGGTTTACCTAACTCCTCTGCCTCTGAGAGTATACCCTGAAATCTCGGAGGGGCTCTCACCAAGTGCTCCTGCCCTTTCTGCCAGGCTGACAAGTCACGGTCCCAGACAGCAGCGGGTCCGAAGCAAGCCTGTGCTGCCAGAGCTGCGTGGTCACATTGGGCTTGCTCTGGTGTCGAACCCCCCCATGTCTCCACACACAGTCGTTACACCAACCACTCCCAAAGCCACCTCCAAGGAGCTTCTCCATCAAACTGCAGTTCCGACTGTTTACACCTACGAGTGTGTCACAGGAAGAGTGGAACCTGAGATTTAGTGAGTGTCTGCTGGTGCTGCACGCGGAGCAGACCCTCAGCACATCAGTGCTCAGTAGCAGTGACAGAACTCCTCTGCTAGCTGAGCTGAAGTGAAGCTACAGACGAGACAGAGTAGCTCTCCTGAGGGAAGGAAGAGCAGAGAACCGTAGGAGGGTCGGAGCCGCTCGTGGTCTCATGGGGACACTCTCTGGGACACAGGAACTCCGTTCTGTCTTTTATTCATCATTCAAATTCAAAACTGGCAAAACTTATGTGAGACACCTAGTCCATTTTGCTAGAAAAGGGAAAGTCTCTACGCTAAAAGGCCCACCTAGGAGTATCCAATGAGGAGTGAGCATTTGATAAAGATAAATCAGGCAGGTTTTGCTCATAGGCAGCAGCCTGGATGCAGGGTAGAGAAAAATCACAAATGTTCACCTGGAGAAGCAGCTGTTACTATCACAGCTTGACACGTTAGAAGCCTGAAGGTTCTGGAAGTTGCCAGAAGTGTGCAGCCTCCTCAGCCTCACAGCGCTACGCCTGGCCTCGCCAGCCCCTCCCACCGGCCTCTATTTCATATTTCTCTCCTCTCGCCACCTCCCAGCAGCCAAGTGTGAGTCCACGTGGGCCCCACCACACGGCTCCTGCCTGAGCCGAGGCCCTGCCAGGATGTGCTGCAGTTTCCTGCAAACCTGTCTGACTGTCACTTACCCATTAAAATCTTTCAAAGGCTTCATGTCAGTAGTGAGATTAAATTTAAGTTTTGCAGCTAGAAAGGCAAAGAAGGCCTTCAAAGATAAACCTTCAAAAGTTCAACTTTGAACAGTCATTGTTCATTCCTCCCTGTCATTGCTAGCCTCCCCTGAACATTCCTCTGGTTCACTGTGGCTCCTCGAGCATCCTAAATGCCTCTTTCTGTTTTCCCTTGTCTCTACCAGGGACCCCCTTTTCCTATCCCAGCCACCCTGGGGACACCTGAGTGCCTTTTGAAGCCCATGTTCAGGATACCCTCCTGAAGAAACTTCCTCGAATTTTATCAGGAATGGTAATTTATTACTGCTCTGGTTGCATTCTGTATTTACTCACATTTATACACCGGATGAGCATGACTAGGCTATGTATTTGTAAAATTAGTATAGTGACAATATTAATTCCAGAAAATATCGCATACTATACACTATGCTAAATCTTAGTATCAATTACTCATTTAACCCTTAAAATACTAAAGAAGTAGATGTTATTACTGTAGAGGTTAAATATTCTTTTTTTTTTTTTTTTGAGACAGGGTCTCACTTTGTAGTTCGGGCTGGCTCTGAGCTCACTATGTAGCCTAGGCAAGCTTTGAACTCAGCAATCCTCCTGTCTCTGCCTCCCGAGTGCTGGGATGACAGGTGTGAGCCACCATGCCCGGCACTGTGGTATGTGGTATTGATTGCTGGTGGACGTGAGTCTCCACGCCCAGCATTACATGTGATTTCCAGGGATCAAACTCAGGACCTTGTGCTTGCGAGGTAGCCGCTGGAACCACTGAGCTAATCCTCCGGCCCAGGTTAAATATTCTTTATCTGAAATGTTTGGGACCAAAATCATTTCAGAGTTTGAAGTTTCTCAGATTCTGAAATATTTGGATAGACCAGATGAATATCTCTAATTCAAACATCTGAAATCTAAAATGCTCCATTATCCTAAAGTACTTAGGCATCATGCTGGCACTGAAAAGGTCTGGGATTAGGGAATATTTGTATTTTTGAATAGGGACGCTCAATTTGTACCCATTTCACAGATGAGAAAATGGTGTTGCAGAGAAGACCAACTTGTGTGGAGCTAAACATTAAACAGAAGAACTATGATGTTGACCAATAACTTTGGATCCAAAGATTATGCTTTTAATTATAATATATTATCTTTATTCTAGTACTACCAGACTGTGCAAGTTTCTTAAGTGCAAAAAATGTAAATGATTCTACATCCCCAGTGTAGTGTTTAGCATATAGTAAATAAGAACTACCTAGTGAATGAATATGTAAGGGAACACACTCATGAAAGACCAGATACTTTCCTCCTTGGCAGGGTCACACATGGTGCTGACTGGGGATGGGCTCCTAAGGCTGATGAGGGGACCACCTCTTGGGAATTTCTTCAGTGTGATAGTCTGTACTTACCCCAAGTTTTTTCCTGATGGCCACTAGTTTTTCAGTAGCTGCAGCCAAGTCTAAATTTGCTTGGGCTAATGCTTGGCGTTTTGGCTCCACCTCACAGTAGACCTGAAAAGCCACAGGAGTTTAATTCACAAGGCAATACATACGCAGAGGGAACGGTAATCATTCAATCCTTTCTTAGCTTGGATCCCTACTAGTAACATCACTAATTTACTCGGTGACAAGCTTTTTGTTCTGTGCGCCACAGTGTCAGCTGAGAAGCAGACACAGGTTTCGAGGGTTCTTGGGGGCCTCCCCTAGTCACTTGCAGGTGTGGAGACGTTCTCTGGACACAGCAAGGAAAGGGTGATAGATCCTCACACAATGTGACCCCACATTTATTTTTAAGTTTTTGACTACTTCAAAAGCGTGTTATCTGGATGGTTTAAAAATTTGCGTTTTTTTTTTTTTCTCCTGGTAGAGAGAGAAGAAATCTAAACTTCACATCCTGTTTTGTTTTTTTTTTTTTTTGAGACAGGGTCTTGCTTTGTAGTTCAGGCTGGCCCTGAGCTCACTACGGTGCCCAGGCAAGCCGCCGCGAACTCAGCAATCCTCCTGTCTCTGCCTCCCGAGTGCTGGGATGACAGGCGTGAGCCACCACGTCTGGCATTGTGGTATGCGGTGTTGATTGTTGGTGGGCGTGAGTCTCCACGCCCAGCATTCTATGTGGTTACCGGGGATCGAACTCAGGACCTTGCACTTGCGAGGCAGGCGCTGGAACCACTGAGCTAACCCTCCGGCTCCCACATCCTGTTTTTAATAAAACACAGAACAGTATAGAACTGTCCTCATCTTTTACGTTTGGTACCAATCAAACATGGGACACAGGCACTTTACTATGGGGCCACAGTATCTACTGCAATCTTCTGAACTCTTGCTGTTGAAAGATTGCTACTAGAGATGAAAGTGTCAGGATGGCCCTGCTCCTGTGGGCCTCACAGCATGAAGGATATAACCTGATTTTATGAGAATCATTTGGGATATAATACCAACTGCTCTTGGGATTGTTCTCTGTAATTTCATATCTGAATATGACATACAAAAGTTGGACAGCTCCTCATTTCCCAATTTATATCCTGTAGCCTAAAAGTACTTGGGATGTAGTTGGCAGGTGATAAATATTTGATAAATAGATGACTAAAATGGAATGTCATCTATTTCTGTATTGTCTCTCAAAGCACAATTTTAGAGTAGACCATCTATAGGCAGAAATCTATTGGCCATTAAAGTACTAAAGGAAACAAATTGTTATTTCTTTCTCTCATTGAGCCCACTGCAAATATAGTATGAAGATTTGCCTTGAGAACAAGGGTTTCACTCAGTATAAATTTAAATGTGCACTTGTAACACGAATCAAATGTCTTAATAAACAAAAATTTTATGCAACAAGTTTTCAACTAGTTAAATTAACTTGTGCTCTTTGATCTAATCATTTTAATCTAAACAAATTTCCAAGCTACTTCTTATTTAGAATTCTGTTAACTCTGACACGTTCACATCTTAGTTTTAGTACTACTATTCTTCTCCAGAAAATGAAGCATTAAGTTATTTAATACTTTTGGCTGATCTAGAAAAGTGACATTTATGGCTTTTGTGACAAGCACTTCTAAACCATCAGATTAGGGCTGATACCTCATAGAATTTAATGATATTGATGACCCAGGCACAGAGACCAGCTGCTGCAAAAGATTTGGTCCGGATCAGGTTTGGATTGAACTCTGGGTCTTTCAAATATTGTTCATTCACCACTTTTAGACAGTTCTCTGGAATGTGCTCTTTGTTGTATTTAATTAAAGCTTGCAAAAAATCATCAACCTGTAAAGCAAAAAAGACTTACTGCAATGAACCCATTTTGGCTGCAGAGAAAATTCCAAGATCAAAAGTTAAAATCAGCTTTTAGAACTCATAATACAAAGGCAAAATTGGCAAGCTGCATTTATCCTACTGTTCGACTTTTTCAGTCTTTACAGTATGAAGCTAGAATTAGCAATGGACACTTTTAAAACCTCTTCTATCCCAGGGTAAAATATTCAGTCCTAGCACAGGAGGTATTCACATTTTGAAGAAAAGAATGGAAGGAAAGAAAATGCAAAACACATACCAAAAAGCCCCTTTGCTTCACCTTGTACATTAGCAACATTTTTCAAGCCTAAGAAATCCTTGTAATTTTCTCCCTCCTACACTTAACTGCTTTCATAATTTTGCAAATAATTAGCAACCTTCCACCTGCTGTTGGCATTGACTTAGGTATGCCATAACCCCGAGCTCACCTCCAACTGGCTAGCAAAAGCTCTGAACCTAAGGAACACAGCAGACCACATTCAGCAGCTAGAAGATGGGTTTTGGGTCTTGAACGTTGTTTGCTATCAAGTGTAACACAGTACTGAGCACAGGCTAGAAAATGGTAGGATTTTTCAGCTTGCCAGGCCGCTGATACCTTTCCCATGAAGACTCTAGCTGCTTTCCAACTTCGGTCTTTCGGCACTCGGCCTCGGGGCGCCAGGAGGACCATCACGGCTGCCGTGACATTGACAACTGCATTTGGAGGGTTGGGGAAGGCTTTCAGTTCCGTGAGGTTGACCTGAAAATCACACACGCAAGCACACAGGTTGAGGGGAAGTCTGGAGTTGCCGAGCAAGTCTTCAGTGGTCTCCCACCCCTCAGCATCACCTCGGTCTCGGTGTAGCAGCTTCTTGCCAGATGGAAACTCAATTTGGTGTCTTAGTGTTTAGGACACTTTTTGGATATTCTAGAAACATCACTGCACTTTTTTGCCTGTAAGGGAAGTGATCAATCTAGTATCCAGATTGGACTTGGACTCCTGTAGAGTCCTGCTTACCGAGGCCGGGAAATTTGGTGAACATACAGGTTATATATTGTAAGGTATTTATGGGTGCTACTCTGCTGTGCAATACATGTGCACTTTAACCAGGTCTTCTCATAAATATAATTTCTTAGTTCAGGGCCTCTTAGTTTTGTTTTTCTGCTTTATATGCACAAGTAAGAAACATCAACTTCTAGCATTTTCCATTACACTGGGGTGACTCTTAGCTAGATCTATGTAGGATGAATCTTTTTCCCTGTGCACAATATGGAAAGCTGGATTTGGACTAAATTCAGTTACTGTTAGTTAAATTATTTTTATAAGACCATGAACTCCATGGTACTGGAAATAGTCACAAGACTATTGGTTGGATATGCAGGACTGACTTCTAGATGGGAAAAGAAGTGGAACTATAACGATGTCCTCCAAGGTTTGTTTCAATTGTAGTGTTTAATGTAGCTTTCGTTTTAAAAAACCTTTTTTGGGTCACACTTCCTACATTTTCTGCTCAATTATTTAAATCTGACAACCTTTCAGTATTAAATTTTGAGGAAACCCACAGCCCAGAGATTATCTTTACCCTGTTGAGTGTGTTGAGCGCAGCGGCAGCAGCCACCAGGGCAGGCTCAGCCTTGAGTAAGTCGGCCTCACATTCCCTCTGCTTCTGGGACACCTCGGACTCAATGGCCGCCACCTGAGAGAGAGAGAGAGAGAGAGAGAGAGAGAGAGAGAGAGAGAGAGAGAGAGGGCGCACATGGACTCACACACACATATTATCTCAGAGGTCCTTATCGAAAAGCACAAATGGATTTAGATGCACTGTTAACCAATTCGTCTGTCTGTACTTTGAGCAGGTGGGGAATTTGTCCTGAAGACTAATTTCCCATGCAGTACAGTTTGCATATAAAGCTTTATAAATACACACAACACACACTGACAATCCCAGACCGAATGGATTCGGATATCAAGGCATTCCAAGAAGGGCTCGGGCCCACCTACATGCAGTGCCACCAATCCCAAAGACAAGGTCAGGCAGCCACTTCTGTTCTGTTTTAGAACATCCCTGACAAGTGACCTAGACCACAAAATATCCCTGCTAGAATTTCAATCTTGTTTTGTTGACACTGGCTATTTCTTAAGAACGGTGTGAAGAAGTTCTTTTGTTTAACTGATTAGAAGATACTCAGTGTGATAGTCTTCAACTGAACACTGCCTCAGCCTCCCGATAACCGGTATGAGGAGGACACAGAAAAGCCAGGGTGGGAAAATCAAATCAAACCAATACGAGGAGCTGGGGGTTTTTAATCCTCCTCCTCATAAGACACCTATAGAATCCAAATGACAAAAAACTGTGTATTTTTAGTTCTCAGCACTAATTTGAGTTTCAAAGCTGTGGCACCAAACACAGGATCTAGTCAGCACTGGAAGATGGTTCCCGGGGTGACAATGATTGTGGAATATAAAGTGTGAACAAAAGTGCATTTCTTCAGATGTGTTTGGAATGAGCAGGTTTAACCATACCATAAAATTAAACACTGCTTACAACAAATTATGTTGTCTACTACAGCTTTATTAGTGGTAATTACCCTTTTCCTGATTAACCGTTATTTTGCTGTATACTACACCTTTTATGAACATAATTGGTTCAGGCTAGATATGTGATCTCCTGCGAATATACACACACAGCTACTGTTAATGTAAATAAGAAAACTCCGCATGCTTACTGAGAACCATGCCGAAACCACAGTCCTCAAAACTTTCCAGGATTAGACCAGGAAAATTCTCAGGAATGCTGCATTTTCAGTGTGCTAGAGAAATACGCTACAGATGACAGCACAGGAGTTACTATATCAGATTTATCTGTCTTCCATGAGGACACAGAGAATCTATAATGCTGTTTACCACTTACAATGGAGTCACTGAAAATCGTTTAAAATTACTTACGACCATAGAGTTTTAGCACTAGAGAAACCTGTTCATGTTACTTCTATGAACTCTGGCAAGCCATGGTTTATCTTTAGATTCCCTAACTACTAATGGATTATTCTTTTTTGAATTTTTATAGGCAATATAATCTTTAACATTAACTAAAACCCTGACTGGTCAGCTTACTTCTCATTCCTAATACCTCTCACCCTCGGGTACAACACTATTAGCATAGTGAAAATTCTGTGTATTTCAGTGGCTTCATGAGCAGCAGGATGCAACTTCCTCTGCCTTATGGCTCCCACGTAGTGGTCGGCGAGGCTCAACCTAGTGAAAGCAGTGAAGCTGTGGAGATGGCCTGGGATGAGTGCTTTTCCAGGAGCCTGGACTTTAAAGCAAAGATGGAGAGACCCCCCATCCTTGGGCACACCAGAAATCTTGTACTTCCTATTAGTCTAGAGCTCCTTGCACATAAAATCTTGTGGTGATGACGATGAGAAAATGAAGTCTCAATCAGGTGAGGTGAACTGTGTCTACCCAAAACATGTATGTGGAAGCTTTGACCCTCAAGATCTCAGAATGTGACTATGTTTGGAGATACGGCCTTTACAGAGGTGATGAGGCTAAAGTGAACCCTTAAAGAAAAGCCCTAGTCCAACCTGACTGGCGTCTTCACAGGAAGAAGTCTGGAAACACAGGAGATATCAAGATGTGTGAGCGCTCACAGAGGAAGGGCCACGTTAGGACACAGTGTGAAGGCAGCCGTCTGCAAACGCCTCAGGAGAAACCTGCCCAAACAACCTGACATCTGGTTCCACAAGTCGGAGAAGATGAACTTCTGTTGTTTAAGTCTCCTAGTGTGTAGTGTTCTGTTATGGCAGCACCAGCAAACGGACACACTGTGTCACCCACTGTTACAACATATGAAATTCCTAATGGCCTCTGAACCCCACATCCATACACTTGGAAACACACAGAGAAAATGCCAACCATTCAAAATCAAGGAGGAGACCCAACCTTTGAAGAGCTTATGTTAGCACTTCAAATGAGAAGCTACTTTCACTCATTCATAAGGGTCCCGCTCAATGCAAAGGAAGAAAACCAGTTTGCTAGCAATCATAGGATGCCTAGAACTTTAGAATTTGGAACTGACAAATCAAGGTTGGAAGAATCATCTCACAGGCTTAGTTGGGTCTGTGCTGCTTGAAGTCATTTCTGGGAACGCCAGTGGGCTGAATGTCTTTGATTATTTCATAAAGTCAAAGCAACAATTTCAACCTGCTTCTCTGGATGGGCTATCAACACACACAGCATGCCCATCTCTAAACTGCAACATAGTAAATATGGCAAGGTACTGGTAAGTTACACAGCATTCCCTTTTTTTTTTTTTTTTTGAGACAGGGTCTCGCTTTGTAGTTCAGGCTGGCTCTGAGTTCACTATGTAGCCCAGGCAAGCCT
>PVIC010050132.1:0-12923 GCA_004025085.1 Thryonomys swinderianus
TCAAGTATTTCATAATACTTGTGAAACTACTTGTGCAGCCTGATTTGATCTTAGTTGATTCAAGTTATTGAAACATAAAAAGGTCGTCCAAGGTTGCAAGTAAGGGAGATCTGTCATTCCATGGTAAATTTAAGCTTTGTAATCCTGTTTTTCTGACCAGCCTAGGGTCTACACTGTTGTGGACAAAGGTGAATGGGACAAGGTCTAAGACGCAAAGTGTGCCACAGGAATGGCATTAGAGCCACCCTTCACATTTCAGTTTATAATTTTCTTCATGTACAAGCAGTGAATTTATTACAGAGTTCTACTTAAGAAGCATAGGAAGCAAACAGGTCAATACTTTATAATAAATTTTCCTTCCAAAAGGTTGAAACAGCTTTCCTTTGGCTAAGCAAGGCAAAGAAAAAGCCAGAGGCAGCATGAGGACTTCTGGCTGAGGAAGAAGACTGCACAGCTCAGACAGAAAAGTTTCGTTTTAATATAGTTTCTTTTGAAGGCTCTAGTTAAAAAGCAGTAGGAAACAGACTTGGTTGTGGCTCACAGTTGAACTGAAATCCTGAGGGAGGAGTGGGTACCATGATACCTACATACAGAACAGAGGTACTGGGCTCTTTGGTAACTCTCCTTGCTACCCAGGGACTTCTTCAGCTATTGTCTACAAAAAACCTCGGAGGGCTTCACATTTTGCTAAGAGCGTCATACCCATTCATTGCCTCTCATAACTTGAGATTTCTGTGTCAACTGTGGAGTAAATTGGGATTGAGTTCTGGGCTTAGAGTGACAAAAAAATAGAAGGAATGATTTAGACACAGAGAAGCTAATTGCCAGAGGAGTGACTGCAAAAATTACTGCTTGCATATTTAGACCTTCAGGAATGTTTCCAAGTACTTTGGGGCTGCATTTTATAAGCCTATGGGAAAAGGTCTCTAATCTGGGTTGGTGCCTAGCATGGACAGTCCTGCTTCCCAGTTGACACTGCCCAGCTCCTGTAGTGCCCAGTAGCCAGGCATTTAGCAGGCAGAGCTCATGTCACCAGGTGAAATCATCTTCCATTCTAATTTCTTAGGGCTCCCTTCCTACCTCACTGATCACAACATGTGTACCATCCAGCAGGAGAGATAGGATCTTACTAAAATGATAGGTTTGGTTTTCATTGGAAAATAGGGGTGCTAAAAATGTAGTTTGATGAAATAGACTTCCTTGTCACTAATCTTAATTCTGATGCCTGTTTACACTGCACAGCCCTCAGCAATTTAAGAAGGGCTTTCACGGTCTCATTTCATCCTCACAGGAGCCCTGAGAGCTAAAAGTCCATGTAGATGAGGAGACTGAGGCTGTTTCTGCATTTCTATTTTTTCTCACTTTCATAGAGAAATTGGAAGGTTCTTGGCATAAGGAATTAATGTTCCTTCATTTATATCATTTCCAGAAATAGGGTTGATAACAGTAACCTGTAAGAAGATAAAATTCCAATTTTATTTTTTATGTGGCAAGAATATTTAACATAAGAACACTCTCACTTAGCAAATTTTAAGTATAGAGACATTAAACTGTGGGCACAGTGCTATATAGTGGATATCTGGGGAAGATTCGTCTTGTTGGACTGAAACTTTATGTTGTTAGCATCTTCTTATTTTCCCTTCTCTCCAGACTGAGACACCCACCATTCTACTCTGATAATACTCAGCTAACGGTTTTAGATATTTTCAATATATAATGGAATTATCCAGTGTCTTTCTCTGACCTAGTGGTTCATCCCTGTTGCATATTACAGAATTTCCTTATTTTTAAAAGATGAGTGGTATTTCGTTGCACTGATATGCTACATTTCCTTTATCCATTCATTAGTAGGTGGACATTTAGGTCGTTTCCACATTATGGCTATTATTAGTAATACTGCTGTGAAAGTAAAAATGCTAATATCTCTTCAAGATCTTGATTTCTTTGATTCTCAGAAATGAGAGACTCTGCTGTATTTTAGTTCTCCCTTTTATTTTTTGTGTATTTTACTTTTGTATCCTAACTTTTTTTATATATGAACCAGATGTATGCCTTCTTGCATTACAAAGAAGTCTGCATTGTCATAAATTTAGGTATAGTGGTAAAAATCAGCTTACATTGTTATTGTTAGAAATAAAAGTTGCATTTATAGGCATTTGGAGCTAGAAAAAAGTACAAATTATGTAGTTCAGCTCCTTTATTTTATAAGTACATTTTGTGGTCCAGAAACACAAGCTTTCTTAGTCTTTTTACCCTTCCTTTGAGATTCTTTCCACCTGAAAATACCACTTTATATCCCAGATGGGAACACTGAAAACCATAGCACTGTATCTGGCAGACACTTTGTAATAGTTACACTAAAAATACTAATCAAAAGTAACTGGGAATTCAGCCAGCATTCCCAGGAAATGCGATTCTATTGGGCTGTCCTCACACAGGCTGTTTGAACCCTGGTTCCTTCCTCTTATCTCAGGCCAGTCTCTCCAGAACTCAACTCTTCAACTGTAAAGTGGAGAAACTAATTGTACTTAAAGAATTATAAAGGTTAACGAAATAGTATTGTAGGAGACCAATTAGCATAAGCCCTGGTGTCTGACAAAATAAGCTCGCTGTTCTCGAAGTCTCTAGCTAGCTCACCCTGAAGCCTTTGAGACCTTGAACAGAGAGGCTGAGCCTGGACACCTGACTAGTGAATACCGGGAGAATATAATTAGAAAATTTATGAAGTGGTGTTCTAAGCAGGTAATTTGTTATGCGGCAACAAGAAATATAATGGCCAACAAAAGTTGCCATGACAAATGAAGAGAGAGATGTTGGAAGACAGAGAAAAGCCTGCTACTTTATGCAGTGTTTTAAAGGAACTAGCCCTGCAAATTGTGGAACTGGGCTGGAGGTTAAGCACCGCTGACAGATAAACCACATCAACCGCAGCTCGTTTAAGTTGTTGTATCAGGATGTGTAGAGGTTGGTACCTCCCTTTTGGAAGCAGTGCATATCCTACTTCAGTGTATGGGCTGGAGGAGATGTGCTTCCTCTCTAGAATCTGAACATTTTATTTTTAGAAATTTTAATTTTGGGGCTGGGGATTTAGGTCAGTGGTTCCAGCCACTGCCTCGAAAGCGCGGAGTCCCAAGCTGATCCCGGGCATCACATACCATGTGAGCCGCGTGTGGTGGCTCACGCTTGTAATCGCAGCACTTGGGAGGCAGAGGCAGGAGGATTGCTGTGAGTTCGAGGCTTGCCTGGGCTGCATAGTGAGCTCAGGGCCAGCTTGAACTACAAAGCGAGACCCTGTCTCAAGAAAAAAAGTTAATTTTGTAGTTAAACCAAAATTCCTACATTTGATACTACTGACAAGTTTGTCTTCTAAAATGTGTACACAGAGTACCTGAGCAGCTTTGTTGTGTAGCTAATATATAATATAAGTGTACAGCTTGGAATAGGAAGTCATTGAATAATATAACCATTTATTAATTTCTTTCATTCTATCAGTTAAGGATATTTTTGAAGACTAGATCTCTCCAACATGTTTCTCCACACTAGTTGCAGACTTCTGTAGTCATGCTGTGTCCTCAAAATGGTTTATTTTGTAGATGTTCTGGGAGTATATATGTGAAACTAGTTATGGTTCCCTTTATGAATTGGGGTGTAGATGTAATGATTCCTCTTTTACATTCTAGTAGATAATTTTAGCTCCATATACTCCTGTTAGCATGGCATCCAGCATCAGAACGTACCATCTCAGATAATCCAAGGTCCTAAGAAATTTAACTGGCCTTATACATAACCTCTCCCGCTTATGAACGCCAGGTCACGTGACCTGCCACCATTCACCTTGCTTTACAGCTGCTGTGGTTTCTGTTGTCGTAATAGCATGTTGTCTCCTCCACGGTCTTCGTTTCCATGCGAGTGGTTTGGGTTTTTACTCACCAGCTAACGTTCACAGGGTAGTTTCGAGCTCCTCTCCAGGATGGTCTTTGCACACTGTGTGGAAGGAGTATCTATATGTAGGAGTTTCTTTCCTTGTTTTATTTGGGGGGTGGGGGGTAATCTCCTTTCCTGCTGGAAAATTGTGACTGAAGTGATCTAAGAACACCAACGTTTCTAATAGCTTCAAATATGTACTGAGGAGGTGTCTTCGTTTGATCTTGCTCCTCCCTAAAGTCTGTTTAACCCCATTCAACTTTAGTTTTCCTTTTTCTGCTTCCATCCAATCACAAAAAGACCTCAGATTCTCAGGTTCAGTGATACCATTCTACTTATAATTGTCCAACCAAGAATGACCTTTGTAGTATTGTAGTATTGTGGGGAGAGCCCAAGAGGTTTTTTTAGGGAGGTTTCTGGGCCATCTATGGAAAACAGCTGGCAATGCTAAATTAACCCCACTTCACCCAGATGCAGTATTACCTTGGTTCACAAACTTAATTCTTTCCAGGTTCTGGCTGCAGTGAATTGATTCTTAATTTGTGGAAATAATTAAGTCCTCGAACCAAGATATTACTGTACTTCTACAAATGTGTGCATTGAGAATGTCTTATTTAGTTTTTCTCCCTAATCACCAGCAAAGAGCCTGCCAGTGTCTTACAAGTATATTGTCTCAGTTCATGCGTGCTGTTAATAACTACTGTCTTAGTTACTTGCTGATTGCTAAGACAAAACACCCAAGGACATAATACTCCAAGGGAGGAGGGGTTTACTTGGCTAACGGTTCGTAGAGGTTTCAGCCCATAAACAGCTGGCTGCAAGTGGAGTGCAGGGCAGAGGGGCATCGAAGAAGAGAATCCCAACCAGAACTGTCCTGACAATGACTCAAACCATTTCTTCTGAGTGGAGGCCAAGGAGATGCCACAGCCCGTTCTTGACCTTAGCCTGTTCTACAGGTTTACTCCTGGGATGGGTTATACTGAGCCAACTTACTCAGAAGGGCACACTTCTAGTAGATTTGTTCCTATTGAGTGACTCCTCCAGTGTACGGCTCATCCTGAGTGGCACCAGCAGACTGAGATACTCTGATCTTCATGCTTCGGCTGCATTTCTTCAAATAGCTCAGTCACAAAATCCATAACATGTAAAATTTCCTGTAACACTGGTAGAGTGTGAGAAAGAGCTAGACTTGGTGTATTTTTAGAACATTTTGCACCTGGATTTAAGTTTTTAACATTTTCCTTATGGGCTACCAGTTGCATTATGTATCTTATAAAGAGCAAAGATATAAAGCTGGTAAAGGCTAAGACCTGCACTCAAGAGGATTGCTGCAAGTTTTAGGCCAGCCTGACCTGCACTACAAGACCCCATCTAAAAAAACAAAAAACAAAACAAAAAAAATGAGAATATAAATGGATATGTTGGATCTCAAGTCTTTGGCCTATTTACTTGGTTTTCTAATGCGATACTTCAAACATTCAGAAGAATAACAATTTCCTATGTATATATCTCCCACATTACACCCAGTGTTGCCTCTATGCCATTTTTTGTTTCTCTCTTTCACAAAACACAGACACACCTAGAAGTTCCTTTCTTTGCCCTACCTACTTTCATTTCTTTACCCTTCCTTTCAAGGGGAACCATTATTCTGGAGTGGTTCCTTTTTTCTCCATCTTCTAGAGACATGTGAGCTGTTCCTAGCTTTTGCCTATCATACACAACCTCGCAGTTCACATTCTTGTCTCTGTGCACATGTGCTTGGGTGTTCTAGGAGTTTTTTTTTTTTTTGAGACAGGGTCTCGCTTTGTAGTTCAGGCTGGCTCTGAACTCACTATGTAGCCTAGGCAAGTTTTGAACTCAGCAATCCTCCTGTCTCTGCCTCCCGAGTGCTGGGATTACAGGCGTGAGCCACCATGCCCGGCTGTTCTAGTTTTATAGAAGAGCAGGAGCTACCAGGCCTTAAGGGATTCATGCCTTCAGTGTTACCAAATCACTTACAGTTCTGTGGGAGACTAAGCCACCATATCACCAGCAAGTATGAGAATTCCTGTTTCTTCACACCTCAGTTCCAAACTGGCAAATTAAACAGACTTATTACATTTGCTGTTATATTTAGCTGCTTTGGCTTTATAATGTCTTGGCATCTAGGAAGACAAATTCACTCTCTCTCTCTCTCTCTCTCTCTCTCTCTCTCTCTCTCTCTCTCTCTCTCTCTCTCTCTCTCTCCTCTCTCTCTCTCTTTTGTTGTTTAACATTGGCTAAGCCAGCAATCCTTGAATTTTCTGGTCACGAGACCCTGTACACATTTACCCATTGTTAAAGACCTCCAAACAGCTTTTGTTTATGTGGCTTCTATCAATATTTACACTATTAAAAATTAAGAGTGGGAAAGGTTTTAAATGTCTGTTTGCTTGAAAGCAATATTACTATACCCAATATATGTGAATATGAATGACTTTTTTTTTGAGACAGGGTCTTGCTTTGTAGTTCAGACTGCCCCGAGCTCCCTATGTAGCCCAGACAACCTCAAACTCAGCTAATCCTCCTGCCTCTGCCTGCCAAGTGCTGGGATGACAGGCGTGAGCCACCATGCCCAGCATTGTGATATGTGGTACTGATTGCTGGTGGGCATGAGTCACCACACCCTTTATTGTTGTATATGGTTACTGGGTATTGAACCAGTAACCTGAGCTTACTAGGCAGGCGCTGGAATCACTAAGCTAAATCTCCAGCCCATGAATGACTTTTTAAAAATAGAAAACCAGTTTTCCAATAAACAAATGTCAAATTTTTAAATTTATTTTTTAATTTTTAAAAATTTTTTCTGGAAGTACTGGGTATTGAACTCATGACCTTGCATTTGCAAGGCAAGTGGTGGTGCCACTTGCCGTGCAAATGCAAATCCTTGGATCCAAATTTTTTGTTTTGCAATTTTTTAAATTTTTGACTTAGTAGAAGGCAGATTGTCATATATGCTTAGCTGAAAACAGCTAGATTTGCCTATCTGCCTCTGAATGTAACAGGTCTTGTATCCCTCAGAAAACTTGCCAGTTTGCTGAGAACCAAAAAGGCCTTGTCTCCATGTTATTGAAGACATATTTCTGACGCTACTGACCTCTTCTTCGATTTTTCCCCTTCTCTTTTTTTTTTTTTTTTTTTTGAGACAGGGTCTCGCTTTGTAGTTCAGGCTGGCTCTGAGCTCACTATGTAGCCCAGGCAAGCCTCGAACTCAGCAATCCTCCTGCCTCTGCCTCCCAAATGCTGGGATTGCAGGCATGAGCCACCACGCCCAGCTTTTCCCCTTCTCTTGCACCACAGCAATCAACACACAAGATTTCTAGAACCACAAACAGTGTGGGATTTGCCTTTACCAGCCAGCAGTTTGTTCTGCAGCAGATTTACCCTGGGTTCCTCTGATCCAGTTTGGTTCTAACCTGACCTACCTGGAGACAGCCTCAGATCCCATAGGCTGAGGGACCCATACCCAAAACCACCCTTCTCACCTGCCTGTCCTAAACTCCAGGTTGTTTTCCCTGTGCTTTTGACTGATGGGATACAGAGTGGGGTTCCCATCATCCCTGCCTTGG
The DNA here is from genome assembly GCA_004025085.1 of Thryonomys swinderianus. Classification (NCBI taxonomy): domain Eukaryota; kingdom Metazoa; phylum Chordata; class Mammalia; order Rodentia; family Thryonomyidae; genus Thryonomys; species Thryonomys swinderianus. Next base: position 7,512 of record PVIC010050132.1, read on the forward strand.
TGCAGATTTTTGTTCAAATTGTTCACAGAATTCATGCAATACACAATTCATTAAAAGGATATTAGGAAATACACCTGGGAGAAGATGCACAGCAAGTGGACAAAGCCTCAATGCTGTCTCCGGTCAGGGATCTGTAGCCGCTCCAGCAGCTTTCTGGACTCTTGTCTCACCACGCGGGCATGGCTGGTGAAACCATGGCCGTTGGTGGCCTTGTCCTTCATCCAAAGTTCTCTGCCGTAGTTGGGGTGGAGCTGAAAGTTGCAATGTTCGAGTCATGCTCGGGTCTTTCCAGGGCCCAAGCCTCATTCTGAAACTCCCTATGGGTTCTAGTCATGGTCAGCTCACTATTATTTTGGAGGTCTGAAAACTTCTAAGAATTGTATGAAGGGGACGCGGGTGAGGACCTATTTAACGCAAACATCGTACTATCACTCACTTTCCTCAGAAGGGTCTTGTAGACCCCTTTATGGAGGACTCGCCATCCTCTCCTCCTCAGGAGCATTTATTACTCTGCTGGTCTGCATTCTTTGTTACCCTTCAGGTTGCCACTTTAATGTAACTTCTCCAGAGAGGCCTCGTGACAATCCCTACAAATTAGGTCTCTCAGTCCCATTTTACCCAAACCCAATTATTTTCTGTCATTGTCCCTGGGTGATTCTATCATAGTTTATTAAAATATGCAATTATTCATATTGACAGTTTTTCTACTTATGTTCTTTACTATTTTGTGTCATCCTCATTAGGATGTGACTCTTTGATAAAAAAGAATGTCTTCCCCACCACTATATATACAGCTTTTAATACAGTTCCTTTTTTTTTTTTTCTTTTCCTTTTGAGACAGGGTCTTGCGTTGTAGTTCAGGCTGGCCCTGAGCTCACTATGGTGCCCAGGCAAGCCACCGCGAACTCAGCAATCCTCCTGTCTCTGCCTCCCGAGTGCTGGGATGACAGGCGTGAGCCACCACGCCCAGCATTGTGGTATGCGGTGTTGATTGTTGGTGGGCGTGTCTTCACGCCCAGCATTACATGTGGTTACTGGGGATCAAACTCAGGATCTTGCGCTTGCGAGGCAGGCGACGGAACCACTGAGCTAAACCTCCAGCCCTACAGTTCCTATTTTGTTGACATATCCCAATATGAAATTGTATTAAAAATAAATAAACAAAATTTGTTTATTTATTTATTTGAGATAGGGTTTTGCTTTGTAGTTCAGGCTGGCCCTGAGCTCACATTTATTTGTTTGTTTATTTGAGGCAGGGTTTTAGTTTATAATTCAGGCTGGCCCTGAACTCACTATGTAGCCCAGGCAAGCCTCGAACTCAGCAATCCTCCTGTCTCTTCCTCCCAAGGGCTGGGATGACAGGTGTGAGCCACTATGCCTGGCACTGTGGTATGCGGTACTGATTGCTGGTGGGTGTGAGTCACTACACCTGGTATTGTTGTATATAGTTACTGGGGATCGAAACAGGCACCTTGCACTTGCTAGGCGGCGCTGGAACCACTGAGCTGAATTTCCAGCCCTCGATAAATATTTGTTGAATCCACAGCCACTTAAATATTCAAGTGGGGAGACATATTTCATCCTTAAAAGTTTCATAACAAATAGTAATGAAGTGAAAAGATGATTTTGTGTGTATGCACATCCACATCCACATCCACACCCACTCCAACCCCAAGGGATGATCAACGTTCAGATGTTCTTAGCCTGTTGAGAATCCAGGCAAACCACTTAGCTTCAGAGGAAATTTCAATTACACAATGGAGATTAAAGTTTTAGCGCTTGGGAGTAATTACAAAGATGTCTTCCATTATATGTTTTCAAGAAAAAAAAGGCATGAAAATCCAATAGGAATAGTGTCTCAAACACTAATCAAATGATTACCTTTATTGCCATCCCAAGAAAATTATTTCAGACCCTTAGGTCTTTGGTCTAAGGCCTGTGGACTGACCACTGAGGACTTGGTTAAAATTTTAAAATTCAAAGACGTTTGGTTTTCCGGAATATTTTAAGTCATCTTGCTAAAACTAGTGAAGAGATGACCTCCAGCTAATCAACACAGAGGGTGTTTTCCCCCTCTCCCACCTTAAGTTCTACTTGTTATTTATACAACAAATTTACTATAGTTCTTAGTGTGCTGAGTCTTTTATTGCAAATATTTTCACATATATATGAAAAATATATGTGATATATTTGATATATTTCAAATATACATGATATATTTGTGAACCCTGATGTGTTTTAAAATTAATTTTCAGGTCTAAGTGACATAAGGGCTGTAGTGAGCATCTATGAATCTTACCACCCAGAATGCATTTGGAATAAAACAGCTGGCTGTGATTTGCCCTTGGGGAATCCCTAACTCCCTACATCCTGAACAACATCATTTGATGAGTTGAACCCCACTACCTATTCAAAATGACAAATATATTTCCTCTTCCAACAAGCAGTCATTGGAAGGGCATAAGATTCTCTATCAGGAAATGTTTCAGGACTGTTCTGGGGATACTCCCTTTCTCTCCAGTGCATCTGAGTGTTGAAGCATGTTGTAGTCTACTTCAGAACCAATCACAGGAGAGAACTGGCCTAGGGATGAGACCAGCACTAAGAGGGGCTAGCAAGGAAACGAGCCCAGTCCCAGTTGAGTCTGGGTCATCCATCTGAAAAGAACTCTTGGGCTTTTAAATTACACAAGTAAGAATATCTACTTTCTAAACACACACAAAAAAAAACGTTTTGGATTGTTAGATCTGTCAGTTGCAACGAAAATAATTTTTGTTCATGATACATACTTGATTCATAGTTTTGATTAATTTTCACCCTTTCCCTTTTATCTTAAGGTCTCTTACAAAATTTGAAAGGACTTTTGATTTGAATAAGTGGAAAAATAAATCTTTGCTAAAAAAAAACCAAATCATAGCACTTTTGGGTCCAACATCTCTATTTTACAGACCAAGGTTTACTTATTAATTATTGCTACTTCCAGGTGATTCCTGATAGCTGGAAAACTTTTCATTTAATGTTCCAGAAAAAAAAAAGCAGATTTCTGAATTTTATGTCAATTTAAGATTAGAAAGTATCTGTTCTGAAGAAAGCATGTTTTTCTTTTGTCAACAACTACATGTTCAATCAAGTGTGTCAATTAATGCTACACCTAATGAAGGGGTTTGAAAATAGAATACATTTTTCAGAATTAAATGTGATACTTTTACGTAGAATTAAGTGACTTTAGATGTATAAATGAAGATGAAAATCACTTGTAATCCTATCTCCCAGATAATAGCTGATATTTTGAAGCAGAAGTATCTAGACACTATAGTCTCTAGATGCTTATAAACTATATATATAACTATAGATGCTCTATAGTTATCTAGACACTATAATGTCTATATATATATATATATATAACTATAGATGCTCTTATAGTTATCTAGACACTAGTGTTTTTGTTCAATAGTAAAAATATGGAATCATTCTATATCTCTCTAAATATTTTTATTTACTAATAAAATGTAAAGTCTATGTCAAAATATATAAATATGATTATTTTGAATAATTAGTATTCCATTATGTATACCAAAATAGTTTATCTTAAAACATTCTTAGCACTGTGTGACAGTGGACACCTCTAATCTCAGCATACTCTGGAAGGCTGAGACAGGAGGACTGAACAATTTAACAACTGGACAATTTAACAACTACCCTGGACAATTTACCGACTTAATGACATCCTGCCTCAAAATTTAAAAAATTTTTAAACTAGAAATATAACTCAGTAAGAAGGCCATGGTTCACTCCCCAGTACTGCAAATAAATAAATAAAATAATTAAAATCAAAACCTCATCACTTGTTACAGAACATTCAAATTGATTTCCTAATGTTAGTATTACAAATGAGGTTAATAAGTTACCACATGTTTAGATAATATTTTAAGAATAAAATCCAAGAATGTAATAGCTAATACATTAAAAAAAATGGATACATGTTGCCATGTTGCCTTCCAAAACCTGTGCATGTCAGCTTTCTATCTAATCACACACCTCTGGATAATCATCCTTTTTCATTTTAACCTGTGCTATAGATGATAAATATCCTACTAGCTTTCTTAGTTTGAATTTCTTTGATAACTAATATGGTGGAACATTTTCATGGCTAACCTATAGTTTGTATTGCGGAATCTTAGGGGCAATTATACTCAGAATTCCAGGCCCCAAGATGGCTCTCCTCATTTGTGCTAGGGGTTTCCCAGAGGTCTGGCCTTTGTCAGCAGGAGCACCATGACTTTTTTCACAGGGCTCTCAACATTCAGCAGAAACTAAAGCTGGTCCCCAGAAGAAAACAAACACACAGGGCCAGCATCTTGATGCTAGTCTCCAACTGAGCCAATATCCCATCTGTCTTATTCTGTCTGCCAGCTGAGACTCAGGGGATAGGAAATAAACTCAGTTCCATCCAGGAAGCAACACACCCACATTGCAAAGGGATGTGGGCACAAAAGGAGAGAACTCATGGCTGTTTCTTCAAACCATCTACTACATCTGCTTTGTTTAAGTTAATACATAATCACCAGGCCAAACTCTCCTCAGCCTCTGTTGAAACAAATTTGCACTTTGGGAAGTGTTCACACTTGGACATGAAGGGAAAGTCATGACAGATTTACTTCATCTGTCTCTTGGGTCGGTAAAAGCATTAATCTAATGTCTTCTCCGAGCTGCATCTGTTTTCTGTCAGCCAGTGACCACCTCAGTTAATACAAGTGTAGATTTGACAAGTCAGTCATCTCTGAAATTTGCTAAGATTAGTCCATTTGATCCATTCATGAAAGTTCTTCCTGCATACACTTCAAATTGAATGGAGTGACTTTTTCCATTTAAATGCACTTATTAAATGAGATGCTTAATATTTTCCAGGTTCTTATAATAATGTCCTGCCTAATGGGAAGAAGTTTCTCCTGCAATTAAATTTTCTTGGCACTATGTCCAGGACATTTTCTTTACATTTTCCCCCTGACATTTTTCTAGTGATGAGATCCAGGGATACGGAGAACATTTATTTGAGCAACATATGGCTTCCTTAGTAAAGAGTTACACAGAATGAAGACAAACTTGTATGCTTATAATACGACTTTTTTTTTTTTTTTTTTTTTTTTTTTTACGCAAGAGCATCCTTACTGAAAGGCCAACTGGAAGGGATACAGGCTAAAACGTCCTGGCTTATTTATTTAATCCACAGCCATTTCCTTGGCAAGGTGTGTAAACTGCACATTTTAAAGTAGTCCAGATAAATCCAGACACAGACCCTCCCAGCAGTAATGACAATCACCACTTTATGCAGCACTTCTGTCCCATATAGCCCTAAAGAAGAACAATCCCAGTGAACAACCAGGGCAATACTCCGAGGAAACATTCCGGGAG
>PVIC010050133.1:0-12946 GCA_004025085.1 Thryonomys swinderianus
TATGTGGCTCAAACACAGGATCCCCAGCACTCAGTGAAGCTGAGGTAAGCATCATCCCAGGAGGGAAAGCTGGGGTGAGAAGCTGGAATGTAATGCTCACAGTTCTGAGGAGACTGTAGGGGCCTGCAGGAGACTCTAAGGAGTGAGGTCGCCATGCCCTTGTCAAGGTCAGTTTCAGGTTCGAAATCTGATGTCCAGGTCCAGGGTAAGTGGTACAGAGGATAGGGGTTGTGGGGAGCACACAGGGGTTTCTAAAACAAGAAAGTACAAGGTAACTAGGGACTCATAAAGACGTGGGTTTTTTAAAAAAAAATAAAATAAAATGGGAGTATTACTCTGCCATAAAGAATGATAAGTTTGAGTCATTTATAGTCAAATGGACATACCTTGAGGACATACTCATAAGTGAAATTAATAGGTTACAGATGTGTAAACACCATATCTTTTCTCTTGTATGAGAATCTACAGATATAAATGAGCTCTAGACTGTATGATAGATATTGTAAAATAGAAAATATGCAAAGGGAAAACAGTAGGGGAAAGTCATGAAGAGAAAGAAAAAATATGATGGTAAAAAAAGAAAGAAATATGTATGTAGGGGTTGTGGGGTGGGGTGGGTAGGGGAATGGGTTAAAACGGGAATCAACTCCTGTCATATACTGGTACAGATTCTCAATATTGAGTGTGATCATGATGTGTATACAAAATATACCAATAAATAATTCAGTTTTAGTATATGTGCTGCCGAAGCGAGCACAATAATTCAGTTTTTGAAAAAGTACAGGGTGTCCTCCCTCTCCTTTTGCCTACCCTCAACCTACAGCCTAGAACTTTCCCTACAGCTGAGTACCTGGCTCCCAAGACTGAGACATGGCATTGGTGTGCTGCCTGGTCTTGAATTTGAAGGGGGGCATGGGCGGCCCGTTTAACTGAAGGTACCAGGAAGGGGAGGGGCGACTTCCGGAGGAAGGTTCCGGAAGGGGGCGGAGTCATCCCCAGGACAGTTCCACAGTGTACCGACAGGCGGCCCCCACGAAGGTTCCAGAACTTCTGATGGCGACTCCCCCGGGAAAGTTCCGGAAGGTAGGGACGAGGATCTCTAGCTAACAGTTCCACAAAGGTGGAGACAGGCAATCCTGGTGGGAAGCTGTGAGGAGGACAGGGCTGCCAGCAGTAGCCGGCACTCGGTCTGTGCTGCGTAGCGCGAGCGTTTCCGGTCAGGAGGTCACTTCCAAGCTGCTCATTGCCAGGGTCCCTTGGTTCATGGGTCCCCACTTTGGTCCTGCAGACACCCTCCTCCTGGAGACCCTTCATCACACAGATTTTCTTCATCCTGGGTCCTACAAAAACCCTTATTATGGACAACCTTGGTGGTATAACTACCCCCCGACCCCAGCAAACCCATAGCCTTTTCTCTTTCCTGAGATCCTGTGGAGTCCTGGAGAGTCCTCATCCCAAATACTCCCTTCTCTTGAAACCCTGCCAAGGTTTCCACGTTTTCCCTGATCCTTGAGGCTCTCAACTTAGTCCCCTGCCCCAGACCACAGCCCACGGCGCTGGAATTCCATATCCTTAGGGTTCAAGGACAGCCTGTTCTGTTCCCACCCATATCCCCTCCAACACACAAGATAACCTCCTCACCACCCATGCCTAAAACCCCTGCCCCAAATTCTTGGTCTTCCAAGCCTGAGGAGGGTCTTAGAAGCCACCTTGACATTTCCCTTGCGCACTGATTCTGCTTTGAACTGGCTGACCTGTTACTTGTAAAGTGATACCTTTCTTTGGTATTGGAATATGTCTCTACTAATGCCTTTTCAGATAGTTCCTCTCTCCATTTCTCTGTTCTCTCCTTATAGAGCTACAATTCCAGGTAGGCCACATAATTTTTTTTTTTTTTTTTTTTTGCTTTTTGAGACAGGGTCTCGCTTTGTAGTTCAGGCTGGCCCTGAGCTCACTATGGAGCCCAGGCAAGCCGCCGCGAACTCAGCAATCCTCCTGTCTCTGCCTCCCGAATGCTGGGATTACAGGCGTGAGCCACCACGTCCAGCATTGTGGTATGCGGTGTTGATTGTTGGTGGGCGTGTCTTCACACCCAGCATTCTATGTGGTTACCAGGGATCGAACTCAGGACCTTGCGCTTGCAAGGCAGGCGCCGGAACCACTGAGCTAACCCTCCGGCCCTAGGCCACATATTTGTCTCACCCACACCTTTCTTTTCCCAGATACAAATCATTCTTTTTTTGTTTCTCTTTGTAGGTGTTCATGTTTCTTAATTTTCTCCTTTGTGGAGTCAGGTTGTCTGCAAATACATTCAAGTGAATTTTATACTTGGTCATATTTTGTTTCTCTGTTGGAAACCATACATAAGATTCCCAGGATAAGTTTTATTTCTCAGTGGAGGAGGACCACAGAGGTGGGCAGAGTAGGGAAGACTCCTTGGTTGCTGGATGATGATGGGGGATGAAGTTGGAGTAGAGCCAGGCCCCCGCTGATGACCTGTCCATCTCTTTCAGGTTACCATTCCTGTGGAAATGATGCTACCCTTTGCCTTACTCCTGATCGCAGGACTCCCGGTGGTGGAAAACAATATCTCACAGGAACCTCAATGTAAGTATCATTCTGAGACTGTCACTGTCTTGGGTAAGATTTAAACTCCCCTGGAGCGGATCAGGGTCATTGGGTGTCTTGGGTAGAAACGGAATCATCTGAGCCAGATGGAGTTTGCGTTGTCTCTACAATCAGGATCTGAGGTCAGTTTAGAGTGTATTCATGAGCAAGGAAAGAGACAAGAGGGAGAAAGTTCTCCACAGAAGGGCTGTTGCGCAAGGGACCTAAGCGGGGTGGGGGGGGCAGCTTAGGAGGTGGCAGTTCCTGGTCAGTGACAGACAAGAGTGGCAGCATTCGGAGAAATCCAGGAAGATGCCGGGCTCTCAGAAATGGCCAGCTTTCCTTGGAGGAGTGAGCCTTTTGTGCAGAGCTCAGCAGTCCCAGATGTGGCTGCTTGGGGTCATTCCCAAGTCACTCTTGAAGGCAGGCACAGTTTCAAGTCAGATCTTGCTTGGCTCTGAGGAACTGGCCTTGTTGGGACTTACAGAGTGCTGAAGTCTGAGCTGTACAAGCCTGGGGGAGTGGTTGGGGACAGAGGGTAGGGGTGGTTGGTAGAGGAGGATGGAGTACCTGGTAATAGGTGAAAAGATATGTTGGAGAAGAAACTCAGTGCCTATATTCTTCTCTCAGGGACCTATAGTGTGGTCTGCTATAAATGTGAACAAATTAACTCCTTCAAGTGTCAAGAACAGACAACATGTCCCTATACGATTAGACGCTGTATGACACTCTCCATGCGTAAGTAACTCTTGGTCTTCTTGATTCGTTGTGGAAAATCACTTTGAGCTATTTTGGAGAGCAGGGTCAGTCTGTTTTCCTCTCTGCACTCAGCACTACTTCTTCTGGTTTGTTCTGTACTGAGAGCATGTTACCAGGCAGTTGGGGAGCCCTCTTGATAAGCACCTTTTAGAAGTTGTATTTGCGGGCTGGAGATTTAGCTCAGTGGTTCTGGCACCTGCCTTGCAAGCGCAAAGTCCTGAGTTTGATCCAGGTAACCACATACAGTGCTGGGCGTGGTGACTCATGCCCACCAGCAATCAACACCACATACCACAGTGCCGGGCATGGTGGCTCACGCCTGCAATTCCAGCACTGGGGAGGCAGAGGCAGGAGGATTGCTGAGTTCGAGGCTTGCCTGGGCTACATAGTGAGCTCAGAAACAGCCTGAACTACAAAGCGAGACCCTGTCTAAAAAAAAAAGACAGAATGGGGCTGGAGGGTTAGCTCAGTGGTTCTGGCGCCTGCCTCACAAGCACAAGGTCCTGAGTTCAATCCCCAGTAACCACATACAATGCTGGGCGTGGAGACTCAGGCCTACCAGCCATCAATACCACATACCACAGTGCCGGGCATGGTGGCTCACGCCTGCAATTCCAGCACTGGGGAGGCAGAGACAGGAGGATTGCCAAGTTCGAGGGTTGCCTGGGCTACATAGTGAGCTTAGGGCCAGCCTGAACTCCAAAGCGAGACCCTGTCTCAAAAAAGAAGTTGTGTTTGCAAGGTGGGAGGTTTGTCTACACATTGTTGCTGTTCCACTGAGTGGGAACATTGCTAGATCTCAGGTCTTGAGTCTCCATTGTCAAGTATGTAGACACAGTGGAGTAATCTAGGTAGTTCTTTGTTGTTCATTTGATTTCTAATTATGTGTATGTGTGAGGAAGAGTCACCTGGGTAGATCCTAGCAGCGTATACACCTGAACATCTCAGAGCAGTGCCTGTCACATGCAGATGGCAGGACTGAGTAAAGCGGCAGGGCAGAGCCTGAGTTCCAAAGTACTCTTGTTTCTTACTCTAAAGACATTACTGCTCTGAGCAAGATGTTCCTCTCTCCAGAGGCGCTTTATGATAACCCCAAAGACTTCTCTAAACCTAAAGGTGAATTTCTGGAGGCCCAGCAACTAATCTAGCACCCTCAGCATTGCATTACAGCGGGTGGAGAGGTGGGAGGCCTCAGCTGGGGTCCTGACAAGACCCTTCTAGCTCCTGTTATTCCTCACGTTTGTTTTTGTAGTTTCACACTTCATTCTGTTTTCCAGGCTCTGTTCAAGAATGAAAAAACCCTCTGCCTACCCCTCTCTCATTGTGCCTAGTGCCATTATTACCCTGCAGGTGTCTTCTTTTTGGGAATACACACAGCAGGCTGCAAATGTACTTAGCTCCAGCAGCGGGCCAATGACAGGAAACTTTAATGGGTTTTGAGTTGTGTTATAGTACTGCTACCCTTGAATGAGCCTGGGAGGATATGCATTCCTGCATGGCGCTAGGTGATAGTTGGCACAGAGATAACTTCAAAGGATATGTCAAAGATGATCTAAGCATAGACTAGTGCTCTTTAAAATCAAGGTGGTTTCACTGAACCACCTCTCCTTATGTTAGTTTTCTGTTATTGTAACTTAGACCTAAGATAATCTGTTTATAGGGAAAAGTGCTTTCTTGAGTTCACAGATTTAGAGTTTTGTGTCCCTGATTGGTTAGGGCCATTATTGTAGGCCTGTGGCTGTTCATCATGCCTGAAACACAGTGGAGCACAGTTGTTCACCTCATTTTTGGGAAACAAAAATAAACACAAAACACGCAAACAAAACAATGACAACAAAATCCGAAAGCGGAGAAGAAAGAAAGAAGCTAGGGTGGTTTTAGTGGCCTACAGGAAGGATTTATTGACAGATGTAGTTGGTGGACTGGGTTTGTACCCTGGTTTTTCTATGGCAGTTTATGCTGTAGAAGGTCTGAACGACACCATTAGCACTAAATGATCAACAGAAGCCGGAAGTCATCAAATACTCCTACTTAGTAAGAGTACCTTGCCGGGCTGGTGGCTCACGCCTGTAATCCCAGCACTCGGGGAGGCACTGACAGGAGGATTGCTGAGTTTGAAGCTTGCCTAGGCTACATAGTGAGCTCAGAGCCAACCTGAACTACAAAGCGAGACCCTGTCTCAAAAAAAATAAAGAAAAAGAGTACCTAGTATGCTTACAAAATCAGTGACATGTCATAAAATGAACATCAGCAAAGGCCAAATGATATATCAATAACCAGTAAGAAGTCACAACAAAAGTGAGAGAGTACTGAGATCTGAATATTTTGAAGGCTGTTGAAGAATTTTTGGAAAAGTTATGACAGAATCCTTAGTGTAAGCTGCATAGAATGTCAACCACACATGTAAGCACGAGGGAAAAGGAACATCTTAGTCTCTTTTCAAGGAACCAGAAAAATGAAATGAAAAGTTTTGCGCCAATCTTGAAAGGAGAAAATTATACCAAGTCATCAATGTCTATAACTGGTTCTTTGAGAAGACTCATAAGACTGGTGAGAGAAATCGAAAAGACAAATTACACATTTCCAATATTATAAATAAAAAGGGAGTTTATCATCAGACTTTATATACCTTTTAAAAAGCCAAGCTGTTATGGGTCTCCTTCTGGTGATATACTTGAGATTCTTGTTGAAATAACAGAATCTTGAAAAGTACCATCCTATTTCACCCAGAACAAGCTTTTACAGATGAAGTACGTTGTTGATGAAGCTCAGTCCTTTCAGGAAACCTCTGCAGAAAGAAATATGTGCTGGTCAGATTGCTCTGCTGGCAAATTCTTCATGAATTCTTGTGTCATCCTGGTGCAGGGACCATGCTAATCTTCTCTGCACCATTCCTGGTTCCTTAGATGTGCTGCCAAAGTAATAACAATTCTCCAAAATGTATATGGGTGAAAGTGCCCTAATCTTACATACCCTCTTCCAAATAAGAAGGTGCCATTGCATTCAGCACATGGAGGATGGATTTTAATCCTAACATCAAACCCAGAAGAGACTTTGCAACAAAAGGAAATCATTCATGGACCATTTTCTCAATGACTGCCAAGGCAAACACACCAACTCCAATGTTAAGCAGTAAAATTGTGTGGGTGTGCGTGTAAGTGTGTGTACATGCAGTGGCATGCACTGGACTGTGGAATGGGAAAAGAACAGAGACAAAGGAGTGAAGCTGAATAACAGGCAGAATTCACACAAATATGTGCTGGTCAGACTAAAGAATTCGTCAATATTTGTTCATTGATGAAACAAATGTTGCATAGTAATGTAATGTGAGACAACAAGGAACGAGTATGAAGTTTGTAAAATGTCTCTGCACTGTTTTTAAATCTTAAAGCTATTCTAAATTAAGACCCCCCCCACACACACACCCCATGACCACTAACGAATAGACTAAATAAGTTTGAATTTACCCTTGCAACCCATTATCTTCATTCACCATCTTTAAAAATAAGAATCATGGATGCTGGGCGTGATGGCTCACGTCTGTAATCCCAGCACTCGGGAAGCAGAGACAGGAGGATTGCTGAGTTCGCGGCGGCTTGCCTGGGCACCATAGTGAGCTCAGGGCCAGCCTGAACTACAAAGCGAGACCCTGTCTCCAAACAGCAAAAAAAAAAAAAAAAAAAAAAAAAAAAAAAAAAAAAAAAAAAAAAAAAAAAAAAAAAAAAAAAAAAAAAAAAAAAAAAAAAAAAAAAAAAAAAAAAAAAAAAAAAAAAAAAAAAAAAAAGAATCATGACATACCATGCACAGGTACAAATTCTCAATGATGAATGTGATCATAATGTATTCATAAATGTACCAATAAACTCAATTTATTAGAAAAACAGGAACAAAAATAAAAGAAGAAATAGTTAATAAAGGTGCTTGGAAATGCTGTACTCTGAAAAAGGTCCAAACCCCTTTTCAAGTTTTGTTCTGAAGAAAATCAGGAGGAAATAGAAACAAATTATATCTTAAATGAATGATGTTAATTGAATGAAAATGGCTGAAATGGTTAAAAACTGAGTTGAAAAATAAGGTAACATGCCTTATAGCCTATCCTCTGTTTTTAGTAGAACTGAGCTCCTGAGCTGACTTCAGCCAAAAGAATGAAAATGCAATAGACTTGGAAAGAAAATTAAGCTGGTGCCCTCCCCAAAACTTCTCCAGTAGTAAGTGACTTTCGCATGAACCTGCATTCAAGACCAATATTAAATTATCAATTTAAAGGAATAAATTTTCTTCCCATACATCAAGAAAAAAATACAAAATAAAATTTATAAAATCACGCCTTCTTTCAAAGTCCCCAAATAGCAATACCTAGAAAGAGCTTTACCTAGATCTCTGTAAGAATTTTACATTGAAATTGTGAAACACTTGCAAAGAAAGGCCGAAATACCTGGAAAGACACACCATGCTATCACACCCAAAAGGATACACAGATACACTCTGTTCAGCTTGACCTACAAGTAAAGAGAATCCCTATACAAGCCAGTGGCAGGGTGTGTGTGTGTGTGTGTGTATGTGTGTTGACATATGTGTATCTATGTATAGGTTTTCAGAAGATGATTCCAAATATTTATTGAAATGTAAATGGGGAGGAATAGCAAATGCAGTCTCTGACAGGAAAAGAAAAAGCTGAAAGATGTACTCTTTGAATGCTCCAGATTGTTAATAGAGTTTTCTTAATGAGGACAGTATAGTGTAGTGTTTGTGTTGAGATTGGAGGAGCAAATACGAGGATATAAACAATGACTTCATGAAGTTGACTTCTGACTGCAGTGACTTTGCAGTACAACGGGGAAAGGCATGATTGACATGAGGCCTTAATGATGTTTAAATTATGTACTTAGTAGTGACGGTTAAATTATGTACTTGCAGAATTTGCACCATAAAAATCAATCTCAGATGGTTTGAAAAGCTAGATGTAAACACTGAACTAACGGGCTTTTAGAGGAAAATGTACAAAAGGTATATTTGTGTGCTTCCTATATGTCACAATTTGAAAACTCAAGAAAAGAGTTCTAGTCACGATAATACAATTGGTAGATTGAATTCCATGAAATTTTGCAAGTTTAGCTCCAAATAAGATACCTATAGAGCACTGGAGGTGCAAGCCACAGATGAAGGAAAGCATTGCAAAGCACATGCATAATAGCGAACTCATACTCATCTAATGAACCTACCCATCTATAAATGAAAGCAGTCCATCCAGTAGAAATTTGAACAAACACCTTACAGAAAAATGATCAGAAAATGATAGCCAAGTGGGTAATAAACATAATAGAATTTCCCCAGTGTGATTCTGCTTGAGGGAAATGCAAGTTGAAGCCACCGCGTGAACACATTTTAAGGAATGACTAAGGATCTGAAACAATATGAAGGTGTTATTAAGATTTTTCAGTATACACGATGCTTTGGAGTACAGAGTTGCCCAACCTAGTCTGGAAAGCTCTTCAACAAGATTGGCTAAAGCTGTACATAGGCAGATCAAAGTCTTACCATTTCTATTCCTAAATACATAATTCATATTTGTCGAGGGTCATCTCCAGATAAGTACAAGAATATTCACCATCTGAATGTTTGGCATAAGTCCAATCAATGACAATCATAATGTACTCCCACAATAAATTTGGTGTATTCAGCAAAGGAATAGTACACATTTATAAGAATGAACAAGGCCGGAGGGTTGGCTCAGTGGTTCCGATGCCTGCCTCGCAAGCACAAGGTCCTGAGTTCGAACCCTGGTGACCACATACAGTGCTGGGAGTGGAGACTCACGCCCACCAGCCATCAATACCACATACCACAGTGCCGGGCGTGGTGGCTCACGCCTGTCATCCCAGCACTCGGGAGGCAGAGACAGGAGGATTGCTGAGTTCGAGTCTTGCCTGGGCTACATAGTGAGCTCAGAGCCAGCCTGAACTACAAAGCGAGACCCTGTCTCAAAAAAAAAAAAAAAAAAAAAAGAACAATACACAATAATAGGCTACACTAGGGATGAATTTCCTTAGAAAAAATTCTAAAGCAAACAGACCATCTACAGTAACAAACCTGAAGTATGATCTCTTCTGAAAAAAATTCAAAACCAGGCTAAACGAATGTACGTGCTTAGACCTGTGGACTTCTCATTGTCCCCGGATGCTTCAGTGTGCAGTGAGGAGCAAAATGAGGGATCCTTGAGTTTCATCCAAGTTTGTTTCTAGGGCTGGATGCTTATCTCATAGTTGGGTACACTTGGTACAAACTCCTTGAGCTGCTGACTTCTCACTGTACACTTCTGTAGAAGGTTAAACTTAAACTCCTTACCTGGAGAATAAAATAACGCACTGGTTCTTAGTTATTCATTCTTTCTGAAGAGGCAAGATAACAAATTAGTTATGGCATGTTCCAGGTTAAAGTCACTGCATAAACACCCTGTAGACTATCAGGGAAAGATGGAATAGCAATGAATATCAGGTGGAGAGGGCTGTGGTTTGGAGCTAAAATGTTCCCCCAGGGTCTCACATCTTCAAAAATGGGGCTTTTGAAAGGCAAGTAGGTTGTGGGAACTCTGTCTTGTCGGTGGATTCATCCTTAGATGAGTGTGTGACAATGTGCTGGTGGGAGGTGGGGGAGTAGGGTGTGACTGGAGGTGAGTCACTGAGGGCATTTGGAAAGGTGTGTCTTTCTTTTTTGTTTTTTAGTGTTTTTGTGGGACCAGGGATCAAACTTGGGACCTTCCACTTGTGAGGCAGGTGCTGTAACCATTGACCTAAATCCCTGGCCCCCAGGTGTGTCTTTCTATAGCACCTCTCTTCTCACTGTTTCTGGTTGCCATGAAGAAAGCAGGATTCTGCTGCTATGTCCTTCCATGTTGCCATTTCTGCCTTATAGCCAAGCATCCATGGAACTAAATCACTAAAATTCAGACCCAAAGTAAAACTATTGGTTTAAATTGCAATCATTGGATACTTTGTTTCAGTGATGACCAAGCCAGTAATACAGAGGGATAGGAAGGAGGTTATCCTCAAGGGGTTTTAGCAGCTGCAGGAAAGCAGCAAAAGGGCACATTACTGTGGGCACTCGTCTTCAACATCAGTGCCATCTCTGGTCTCTGGGCTTAAATACAGGTTAATCTGTAGTCTTCATTTAGGTTCTAGAGCTCCAGGATTTCTTTATTTATTTTATTTTTTTTTTTTTGAGACAGGGTCTCACTTTGTAGTTCAGGCTGGCCCTGAGCTCACTATGGTGCCCAGGCAAGCCGTCACGAACTCAGCAATCCTCCTGTCTCTACCTCCCGAGTGCTAGGATTACAGGCGTGAGCCACCACACCCGGCATTGTGGTATGCAGTGTTGATTGTTGGTGGGCCTGTCTCCACGCCCAGCATTCTATGTGGTTACCGGGGATCGAACTCAGGACCTTGCGCTTGACAGGCACGTGCGGGAACCACTGAGCTAACCCTCTGGCCCGATTTCTTTATTTTTTTTGAGACAGGGTCCTGCTTTGTAGTTCAGACTGGCCCCGAGCTCACTGTGTAGCCCAGTCAAGCCTCAAACTCAGCAATCCTCCTGCCACTGCCTTCCAAGTATTGGGATTACAGGTGTGAGCCACCATGCCCAGCCTTGTGGTATGTGGTACTGATTGCTGGTGGGCGTGAGTCACCACGCCCAATATTGTTGCTGGAGACTGAACCCCAGACCTTGTGGTTGCTAGGCAGGGTGCGGGAACCACTCAGCTAGATGTCCCGCCCACTCTGGGCATTTTAAAGGCAATAAAATGAACTGCGCTTTTCATTTGTGTAACTTCATAATGAGGTCCCTCACGTACCAATCTGGGATGCCTACTGGCAGACTTCCGCTGGCTGAGTGACTGACAGAAGCATATCTTTAGAAGTTTCTCTTGGCGCGACCACGTCATCTCGCAGACCTGGACGTACTCTTGAGTCAACAGTTGTAGGGGATACACTTTTGTGACATTTAGCAACGCAGAAGGGGTGGTAGAACCAGCTTTGGTTGAATGTGCTCTGGTGTTTACAATTTGGAAGTGAAATCAATAATTTTCATGACTTTTTTAAGGTATTAACCCTCGTGAACTACTCGTTTACAAGGACTGTACTCCGAACTGCACGTTTGTGTATTCATCCCAACAGCCTAGTGAGACTCCAAGAGGCATCAGTACCGGGAAAACAAATAGTTTCTATTTTACTCATTGTTGTAGTGGCATGCGTTGCAATGAAGGAGGACCTAGTAATATCGAGAAGGACATAGAAGAGGACACTGTCACTGACAGTGATCTGCCAGGTGGGGCTGTACGTTGGGTGGCATCTTTATTTTTCCTGCTGTTTGCCTTCATTGTAGTCAGCGGTCCGCTGACATGAGAACCCCTCGTCAGAGGAGTCCGCTGACCTTTCCTTTTCCTCACATCAGTTTTGCTCTCAGTTGTTTCCTTGAGACATCGCCAAGCTCCCAGTTGACCCACTTATAGTTCATTGTAAGCACAAAATAAAGTCATTGTTGAAAACATTCATCAACAGTTATTTATTTGCGTGTACTCAGGCAATCCCTACTGGAGTTTCTCCTCTTCTTTCCCTTACTGAGCCCTCTGGAGTTACTCAGAACTTTCATTCCTTGAACTGCCTTTTCTCTTTTAGACATTGTGAGTTAGTATTCATCGTACAAATACATCAAAATTATCTTGCTACATGGCCATCAGAGATTATTTTGATTAACTGGCAAAATGGCTATGGCACTAGTCTCTATCCCACTCAGAAGTAAGGTTCCGGTTCCCTGTAATTGGGGCCACCCAGGGCCCCTAAGGCTCTGTCCCTTCCGATTATTAAATCAGGCTGAAGGAGGCAGGGGACATTCCTGGCAGTGAGTGACACCCGATCAGCTCTGACAGCAGGACCTGTGTTCAGTGCCCTGTGGGCCCAGACAAGGTCTGCAGGAGCCAGAGTGCTCTGTCCGATGACACGTGCCTTCATGGAGGTGCCAGAATGTTTCCCACGTGCTACCACGTGTTCATTTGGTGTCAGTTGTTTGGGGACCTGAAATATATAGCCTGTTCTCCCAAGGTGGCTGGATAATGGTACATTTTTGCCGGGAGGGCGAGAGCACTTGTTATCCCATTGTTATAAAAAATGATTTTTATTGGTATACTGTTTGTCCTCGTAACTATTATCCTAGAGCAGAAGGAAGCAAAACTGACTTTCACTAGTGTGCCCATAGCCCTCCATGGGCCAACCTTCACCACTCAGACCACAGTGAGGGCAAAAGGACGGTCCAGGAGCTGCCTCGTTGTAGACCTGTAGAGACCCGTGCACGCAGGACCCACATCTATCCGAGTGGGCATTCATGAAAACAGAGATCTCAACCCACGTGCCAGATGCCTTGGTACCATGGTGGTACAGAAGCTGGCTGCCAGAGGGGACGTTGCCTCAGGAAGTGTGTTAGTCAGTTAGAAATTGGACGGGGAGAGATTTTTGGTCTTGTCCTTTCATATGAGGCATTCCGTTGGGTCTGCCAAGAGCCAAGCGTGCTGTCTGCTTAGCCTGTTGTATTA
>PVIC010050134.1:0-12901 GCA_004025085.1 Thryonomys swinderianus
GCTGGCCCTGAGTTTACTGTGTAGCCCAGGCAAACCTCAAACTCAGCAATCCTCCTGCCTCTGCCTCCCGAGTACTGGGATTACAGGCGTGAGCCACCATGCCTGGCATGTGGTGTATGGTACTGATCGCTGGTGGGTGTGAGTTACCACGCCCGGTATTGTTGTATGTGGTTACTGAATTTTTATGTGATTAGAGAATTTGCGCTTGCTAGGCAGGTGCTGGAACCACTGAGCTAAATATCTGCTGCAAATCCTTTCTTTTTTCACTGCTCTGATTCCCTTTATCTTCCAGTTTTAGCTTTGAGGACCATAACAGATCAGTTCTCTGATGGTTTCCCTCAGCTTCCCCTTGGCCAGTCCTCGGTCTGCACCCTTCCTAAACTCCCTGACTCTCTACAAGTCATTCCCATTGTTTTGCTCTTTATCTTTCTCCCAGTTCACAGATGGAAGCTGTTTCCAAAGTTTTGATCCCAATTCGTTCCATAATTTCTCTTCTTTAGTTATTCCCTCCATTTCCATGACTTCAATTTACTACACTGATGACTCTCACACCTATTTCTGATTTCTCCACCACATTGCCCCACCCCTGGTGGATATCTTCACTCTGATAATTCTGACAGTTCTGTCTCACAGAATCCATGGCAATTGGTCACTTTTCTTTCCACCCTAGCTCAAAATCTGAGTCACCTTCAGTTCCTCCCTGTCTTTCAGCATGGAGTGGAACATTTTCCTTTTCTGATGTTTCTGCATGGCCCATAAATTACAACCTCTGTGGCATAACTTGCTGCCTCTAAGGAAGTACTGTGGATGATCATCATATCAGAGCTTATTACTCTCAGCTTTGGGAGGTAGAAGGACTTAGTAACGGGGAGACTGGGGAGGGCATGCTGGTCACTGATGGCAGAGCAGACGACTAAAGGTCCCTTCTCATATATGATCCTCTCTGCTGCCAGTTTGCACTCAGTGTTCTGCGGATTGGGAGGTGTTGAGCTCTTAGCCTCACGTTTCTGTGAAGGAACTGGGAGAGGCCAGTTCTTTCCTGCCCGTGTGGAAACCCTGTCCTCAACTGTGCCTGGTAGTCATGCTGAGTTAGGGGAAGATGGCCCATTTCAGCCTTGAGATAAGCTGTGGTTTTATAATCTGACCTTCCTGGAATAAAGTTAGTATTTTACTATCTTCTTGGATCCTTGTGTTTATTATGTTTTTTAAGAATCCTGACAAGACAGGCTGTGTGGTGGGTCACCTCCTACACATTGGATGCCACGCTCTCCTAGCTATTTCCCAAGTTCGTCCATCTTCTCTTGGGTGCAGTGCTAACTTCATAAATAGCTGACAAATTTTACACATTCTTCTGTTATAATTTTTTATTTCATGATATGAGAAATTATGGTTTTAGACTTTCTTTCTGATCCCTACCCCTAAACTTTAAATTTTTTTGTGACTGATTTAATTTTTATTTGCTCCCACAATGCATTAGGCACCACATTTACACACAGAATAAAGCATTTAAAAACATGTTTTCCTTATTTGGAAAAGGAAATGATAAATTACAGGTAGATAAGAAAGTACAACCAAATTTCAATTCTCCCAAGGATTAGGCTTGCTTTTTTTTTTTTTTTTTTTTTGAGACAGGGTCTTACTTTGTAGTTCAGGCTGGCCCTGAGCTCACTATGTAGCCCAGGCAAGCCTCAAACTCAGCAATCCTCCTGTCTCTGCCTCCCGAGTGCTGGGATGACAGGTGTGAGCCACCACGCCCGGCACTAGGCTTGCTTTTTTTTGAGACAGGGTCTCAGTTTGCAGTTCAGGCTAGCTCTGAGCTCACTATGTAGCCCAGGCAAAGCTTGAACTCAGCTATCCTCCTCCTGCCTCTGCCTCCTGAGTACTGGGATTATAGGCATGAGCCACCACAGCTGGCATTGTGGTATGTGGTACTGACTGCTGGTGGGTGTGAATCACGATGCCCTATATTGTTGTATGTGGTTGCCGGGATCGAACCAGGGATCTTGCGCTTGCTAGGCAGGTGCTGAAACCACTGAGCTAAATTTTCAGCCCTTGGCTAGCTTCTTATTAGTATTCTTAGATTAACTGACACCAAAACCAGAAATGGATGCATTTAAAAAGAAATATCTATAGCCTAGTTGCCTGGTAGCTAAGCAGTGCTGCCAACAGAAATAAATGATGTTCTTGTGTGCTTTGAAATTTATAAATGGATGCACCAAGACTCAGGATGATACCAAGCCAAATTATAGGTCAGAGAACCATGATTGCTATTTAGTTGCTTTTCATTGTTAAAAGTGCAGAGTTTGGGGCCAGAGGGTTAGCTCAGTGGTTCCAGCACCTGCCTCACAAGTGCAAGGTCCTGAGTTCGATCCCCAGTAACCACATACAATGCTGGGCGTGGAGGCTCACGCCCACCAACAATCAATACCACATACCACAGTGCCTGGTGTGGTGGCTCACGCCTGTAATCCCAACACTTGGGAGGCAGAGACAGGAGGATTGCTGAGTTCAAGGCTTGCCTGGGCTACATAGTGAGCTCAGAGCCAGCCTGAACTACAAAGCGAGACCCTGTCTCAAAAAAAAAAAAAAAAAAGTGCAGAGTTTGGGGTAAATCGGTTATTAAGCTGTGTCTATGGTCTTAGCCTTGTTTCTGTTCAAGGATACTTACACCATTTCAGTTCCCTTACAAATTTTAATCAATTTAAACAAGAAGCAAAAAGATGACCTTCCTCAAATTCTATTGGTTATCTGCATTGCTGTTTGCCAGAAGTTGATTCAGCATGTTGTTTCAAATCACTGCACCATACGAATGTTGAGTAAAGGCTTTTCTCACAGGCCACATTGCGGGCTCTCAGGTTTCTCTTCAACAGCGCCTGCATAATAGACAGGGATGCGGTTCCTCACTGCAGTGAGCTGCGCAATCAGGAAACCTTCAGCCAGGTGCAAGTGGTGCAGTGCTACCTGCCAGCCCTTTGGCGTCCAGGATCTGTGCAGCCTACCCTTGCATGCAGGGCAGCTACACTGTGCCTGTGAGATCCCTCCACACACAGCCTTAAAGCACTGTCCTTGCCACCTTCTGTCCTGGCAACTGAATGAGCGACAATTTCAATGTCAATGTCAATTGAAATTGTACTGACAATTTCAATGTCTGAGCAACCCAGCTCAAATAAGAAATCCTATCCACTGTCTTTCCTACGTGTGTCTCTGGCCGTGAAGAGACTGCTTAGGAAACACCTTCTTACACCTGGTACTA
This sequence comes from Thryonomys swinderianus, assembly GCA_004025085.1. Lineage (NCBI taxonomy): Eukaryota > Metazoa > Chordata > Mammalia > Rodentia > Thryonomyidae > Thryonomys > Thryonomys swinderianus. Next base: position 3,254 of record PVIC010050134.1, read on the forward strand.
TGTCACCAGCTTTAAGAACAAACATTAACGGTTAAACTTAGGTTGGCTCTGGGTAGTTAGAAAACACTGATTTTGAGATCCCTGTGGACTATAAGCCCGGTATTCAGATGAATTATTTAACTGCTTTCCAGAATTTTACAAATTATTTTATATTTCCATTAATCTCTTAAATATATCAAGAATGAATCCAACCTAATTATTACAACGTCATAAATACAGTAGCATGTTGCCACTACAATTATAGTTTTCTTAAGCAAGAAAAGGAAGCATAGCCAACCCTCTATGCCATGCAGGGTCATGGGTCGCCTTGGATAGCTGAGCATGGCGGGCACGGGCCGCCTGGGCCGGCTGCGGGATGCCGCAGGGGGACAGCCGGTGGCCACGAGGCGGCTCTGGCCCGACCACGGCGCAGGCCCTGTACCAGCGACCACGGTTAGAGGTCCTGGCCACCAAATGCGACACACTCTGCCACAGAAGAAACGCAGGGTGGGGAGGGGCACGGCAGTGGCAGAGGGGACAAGGGCCGTGAGCGCGAGGGTGATGGTCACCACTGCCCGGTATGGGTAAGCAGTTTCTCCTCAGAGCATCTGCTGAGCCCTATGTCCCGCAGCCACCCCTCCCTGCAAAGGCACCGAGAGGGTCAGGGTTTCGCAGTAAACGCAAGGGCACCGAAGGCTCCCAGGTGCCCATTTCTCGGCGGCCAAAGAGCACCAAGTTTGGGGGCGGAGAGGGGGGAGTCTGCAGATCGGGGTCGGCGCCTGCGAACTCCCAGTCTGGATTGCTCCGCACAAGGTCCCCACTCCCCGGGAAGGTCCCTCCATGCTCACCCGGCTGCATCCTCCAAAGGCCCTGCTCGGGCGGGGCGGGGCGGGAGGGGCGGGCCTGGGGGGGGCACGGGCAGGTGCGCAGCGCCGCCCCGAGGCTCCTGCCAGCGCCTCGCAGTGCCCCGACTCCTGGGCGCCCCCTGACGCCAGCGCCCCACAGGTCGGCCGAGGGCAGCCGGACAGGTGCGTGCACGCGCCCGGCGCGGGGCCCCGCGAGAGCCGCAGCGCTCAGCTCCGGGAGCAACTCGCGCCCGCCGTCGCCGCAGCCCGCGCGGCCATGTCCGCGTGCCCGCGCCGCCGCAGCCCGGCGTGATGTCACCACAGCCCGCCGCGCGCCCCGCCCGCCGGCCACGTGCGCCCGGCTCGGGATGCTCGGCTGGCGGCCGCCGGACGATGCGCGGGGCCCGGCGTCCGCGGGCGCGTGGGCGGCGCCGCTCCTCTCCGCTCGCCGCGTCCCTGGCGGGGCTGCGCCTGGGGGCTGCGCACGGGCCCGGGCGGGGGCGCCGCGCGGGAGAGGGAGGCGCCGAGCCCCGCCGCCCCAGCACTGCCTCGTCGCCGTCTGCTGAGTCATGGCGAGCGCTCCCCGCGACTCGGGCCGGGTGGCGTAGCGCGGGGCGCGCAGCCATTGGACCGGGCGCGGGGCCGCGAGCGCGGGGCAGGACGCGCTGAGCCCCGCGTGTGCCCCGCAGGTGCCTGTGCCCGCCGCCGCCAGCCAGCCGCCGCCGCCTCGCCCGCGCCTCGCCCGCACCATGATCGCCGCCGCTTTCCTCGTGCTGCTGAGACCCTACAGCATCCAGTGTGCCCTCTTCCTCTTGCTGCTCCTGCTGGGCACCATCGCCACCATCGTCTTCTTCTGCTGCTGGCACCGCAAGCTTCAGAAAGGGAGGCATCAGATGAAATCGGTCTTCTCGGGGCGCTCGAGGAGCCGAGGTAAGCCCGCTGCGCGTGGCTCTGTGGCGAGCCCGAAGTCTGCGCCCATCAGTGAGCGGCGAGCGCGCCTACCGGCGCCCGCCCCCCAACCCAGCAAGCTCGCGGGGAGCGCCCTGGCCTTTGGCTCTCACCTCAGCCCTCCGGTGCCCGGGGGTTGCAGGAGCTCAGCGATGCTGTGGCCTGGGAGGGGAAGCACCATTTTTAGGGTCAGTTGCTGAGACCTGAGGGTAACTGGAAGGACTGCGGCAGCCTCGCCTTTACCCGTCCTTCGTCGAGCCTTGAGGTGAGAAAGTAAGGTGTGGAAATTTGGGGCCCCCAACTGCCCCAAACTTTGCCGAAACTTTTTGCGGAGAAATCACCCTAGAGACTGACGGTTCAGTTCCCCACCCCACCCCTGTGCGCGCTGCATGTGGCTCCCCATCCTCCTTCCAGGTAAGTTGTTAGCAGCTCAGCGGTGAAGAGGAACAAGGAGTTAACAGTCTCATTTCTCTTTTCTCCCCAGATGCTGTTCTGAGATCTCACCACTTTCGTTCTGAGGTAATTTATTTAGCGCGCACGCTCAAGGTCAGAAGAACTTCTCTTTCCTGAGTACCAATATTAATTATATGCGTGTCAAGGGGCCAGTAGGAGATCGAGTGCCGAGCATGCTGTCCCCAACCCCAGAGTGACAGGTTCTTTTTAAGGGATTCCACGTTGGTGCCCAGCGAATGTCCTAGTGTGTTGGAGTCTGTCCTAGAGTGAAGAGACAGCCCCTAGACCTTAGGATGGGGATGGGTGTCGACTTAGTTTACAATCTGTAGTTTGCATCAGAAGCGTTTTCTAGGTGCTGTCAGATGTCTCCTGTAGTTGTACCCTTGGATAAACAAGAGAGAAAAGCTTTCAGGAGGCTAGTGCAGGAGTCTTCGATCCATGTGAATTTCACTTAGATGTCCAGGGTTACAGCAGTATTCTCATAAAGCTCTCCATGCTGATTTTTGCAAAGTGACCATATTGGTGATGGAAATGTGTTTAGACAGTTGTGCTAGCTGCCATGCTCAAAATGGGGAGCAGACAACCTGGGTGCTGCCTACAGAAGGTAAGACTTCTGTAGGACCAACTCCAAGCAAAACAGAACAAAACAAAACAAGATAAAAAGCACAAGCTGTCCTTGACTCAGCGACTCAGCATTTCTTCAGGAGGTTCCAGACCGAGCCCCATTTAGCCTAATTTTCCCTTTTGGGGAGAAAGTTTCATATAGCAAGGCATGGCCTGTAGTGTCTGATACAGTTTATGCATTTAAGCAGAGACTATATAGTCATACACCCTCCATTTTCTTGCCATTTCTCAAAGGTATTTCACATTTTACTTTACTAGGCTGACACTTTACCTTGGACATCTCATTGGATTCTAATTGCTGAAAAGCTTTGACTGGATTTAATTTGATCATAATGTTGCACAATGAATAATTTTACATGTGGCCCTGAAAGTGAGAAATTTGTGCCCAATTCTTGAGAATTCTTGAGAGAATGAGTTAGCTTGTCAGAAACTGGAGGTTCTGTTCTTCAGTTTAACTGGTTGTGCTGGGCTTGGAAACTTCCCTAACTTTTGGGCACTCAGCTTCCCTACCTATAAAATAGGGCTGATAGTGTCTTGCTGGGTTATGTGTAGAGATGACAAGACATGAAAGTCGCAGGTCTCAATTCAGAGTAGATGTTCATATTAGGCCATCATATTTTATGAAACTATCTTAACTTATATAGGAAAAAAAATGCTTCTACATTTTCATGTCTTTTGAAAATTAGTTCAAGTTAATGGGATATAACATAAAGCATATATCTCATTGATTGAGTAAAAAGATCTCATTGAGGTAGACAAAAAGTAAGTAGTGGTCAGAGAACAAAATATGTAAGGCTTTGATTTTGAAGACAGTACCAGTTCCACATATATAAATGAGGAAAGGGATCATGATGCTGCCATGGATGATTACATTAGCCTCAGGGATTTCAGTTAAAGCCCACACAGAAAACATGAACTAGAACTGTCTTGTTTAGTTAGTTCTCAGTTAAAAATTTTCCTGAGCTCAAGTGGTGCTGTACTTACCTTGCAAGCACAAGGCCCAGAGTTTGATCCCTGGTACTGGGAAAAAAAAAATTGTCCTGAGCTTGCGTTTGCTTAGAAAAGCTGAGAGCTTTTGTCAGGTACCTTAGCTCATTCCTCAAGATTGCTGGTATGATTTGATATTTGTATTTGGTATCTGTCTCATCTGTTAGCCTGTGAGCTCCTAGAGGGCAGGAACTATATGCCTTTTGTTCAGGACAGGAACTCTGTGGCCCATTCCCTTGAATATAGTGAATTCTTAGTAAACAATTGCTGAATGAATGAAAACCATCCCTTGGTTAGTTCCTGTAACTAGGCTAGTAGAACTCAGAAAAAAAAATGCACATTCTGAGAACATTTTTCAGAATTCAACATTTGGTGAATCTCGACTCTTATATTACCTAGGCTTTTAAAAATTATGCTGAAGCTTGTACTAAAATGTAAGTCACTAATTATAACAAATGGATTTAGTTTGAATATTTTTTCCTAAGAAAATTAAATGCAATATTAGCTTAATTTGTTGATAGGCTACCCATCAACAAGTTCCTTTGGTAAATTACTCCAACAGAATTTTTCCTTCTCTTTTTCTCTCAGAATGCCATTTCCTAGATAATACATCCATGTTTACTAACATACTGTTAGTGTCCAAGTTAAAATGTTAGAACTTAAGTAGTGTAGTGGATATTCTTGTTGCTTTTTAGAAGTAGCTATTGTAAAATACCAGAAAGTATTTGGATTTTTGACAACTCATAATCATATTGAAATAAGATGTTAGTACTTCCTATTATTCACTCCAATCTCAGTAAGTAGATAATTTACTTTCAGCATTGTTAGTGTGGTCAAGTGAGGAAAATGAATTTAGGGTATGCTGACTCATTGTGAGTGTGAAAGAGCTTTAAGAAAGCCCTGGAACAGACCAAGAAGTTCAGTGTGCGCTTTGCCTTTGCAGAGGATATTGCCTCTGCCATCCTTCTGCTATCCGTAAGCCCAGGAGAGTCTAAATGGGCAGGAAAATCCAATGGGTTTCTTCCCAGGCAGTGAGAGAAGTTTTCAAGGTAAACAAGTGTTGGCCCTTAGCTTGTTTGGAGGAGGCCCTGGGGCAGGGAAGAGCCCCTCTGCCATCAGAGTTGCTGAGTGTAATAAACATGTTTTTTTCTCGTGGAGTTTGACAGAAGTAAGATACGTGCCTGTAAGATGTTTTGGGTCTATATTCTCCACCAGTGCTTTATTTCCACTTACTAGGAAACTTAATTGCCTTTTCAGTAGTCCTCTAACTTTCTTCGAGTGATAGCATATGACAGTGTGGAATTGTTAATCCATCTAGCAAGGCCTTAACCAACAGTTAGGTCTGAATAGACAAAAAAATACATGTCTGTGTGACTTATAAAAACCTTGTGTCACTGGGCGTGGTGGCTCACACCTGTAATCCCAGCACTCAGGAGGCAGAGACAGGAGGATTGCTGAGTTCGAGGCTTGCCTGGGTTACATAGTGAGTTCAGAGCTAGCCTGAACTACAAAGCGAGACCCTGTCTCAAAAAAAAAACAAAACAAAACAAAACCAAAAAAACCTTGTGTCATGTTTTTGTTTTGTTTTGTTCTAAATGCTAATGGGATGATTTCACATTGATTTGGGACACAGTCTAGAATACAAGTGTAGCTTCTGGCTTCTAAATTCTGGCCTTTAGGAAGTTCCCAACCTTTAGGGTTGGGAATGTGCCTTATGGTACAGTGCTCACCTCACATGCATGAGTAGTCCCCAGTATCACCAAGCAAAATGGAACAAGACAGGAAGTGCACTTCTCCTGAGGATTTAGGTGTTTTGTGCCATCACTTTAAACAGTAGTAAACTGTCCCTTTAGGTCCCTGTGATGAAAATCACATAGTGACAGTTTTGATTGTCAGGAAATTCCAAGCAGTGATATCAGCAATTGAAGTATTTTAGATTATAGAAAGAGTTTTTGGAGCATTTCCTAGAGTGAAGACAACTATAAAGCCTTTGAGGATGTCCACAGTGAATAGTGGTAGGTAATCCCTATTAATCAGCTCCTTGGAATAACGGAGGCTTTGTTTAACATAAGGAGGGGAAAGAATATGTTTTCTCTCTATTGTCTGAGTACTATTTCAGGCAAGGAAACCAAGAATGTTAATACTTTCCTGTCAGTTTATACTACTGGTTGTACATGCACATTCCATCTGGTGGCTTGTACAATGGTGGTGTGTACATGAATGTCTCCACGGGAGGCAGGAACCATTAGTGATATATCCATGTTTGTCCCCTGCACGTCAACCAGTTCTACCACCAGTGGTAGAGATAGCCTGATGGTACAGTCATGCACATTTCACTTGATGGCAGTAAGACGTACAAATCACAGACCTGTCGTGAATGTGTTAAGCACTTAGAGTCACATAGCGAGGTAAGGACTAAGACCAGAACCCTTGGAGAAATTTGGTCTGTCCTGTGCTGCTTTGGTGTGTGTGTCATGCACAGCCCACAGAGAAACACCCAGAATTCTCAATGAAAGGAAGAAGCTGAGTTTTTAGTGGACGTTTCTTACAACACTGGAAAGTTTTTTCATAGTCCCAAGTATCCTAGATGGAGTGAACTGTCACCCATGTGCTCCTGGGGTCCTCAAGTTCCCAGAGTGCCCCTGTCACAAGCCATAGTCAGAAAAATAGCTACATTTCACAGCTACTCATTTCTTTTGCATCTTTCATTAAGAATCATTTACAGTTTAAAACATTTATATGTGTTTTTTGTCGTTTTTGGTACTGGGGATTGAACTCAAGACCTTTAGTTTTTGAGGGAGGTGGTGAAATCACTGAGCTACATTTTTGGCCCTAGTTGTTTATATGTTTCAAAATGTCACATGTTAGCTTGTAAATATGCACAATTTTTTTTTTTTTGAGACAGGGTCTCACTTTGTAGTTCAGGCTGGCCCTGAGATTGCTGTGCAGCCCACGCAAGCCTCAACTCAGCAATCCTCCTGTCTCTGCCTCCCTGAGTGCTGGGATTACAGACGTGAGCCACCACGCCCAGCACTGTGGTATGTGGTTTTGATTGCTGGTGGGCGTGAGTCACCACACCCAACATTGTATATGGTTACCGGGATGGAATTTAGGACCTTGAGCTTGCCAGGCAGGCGCTGGAACCACTGAGTTAAATTTCCGGCCCCAGATATGCACAATTTTAAGGTATCAGTTAAAAGATAAGTTTTTAAAAAAACGTGAAAAAGTTACCCAATTTAGTGGGTTTAGGAGAATAATACTTTATAATTGAGCTGTCCTTTATAAGTAGGTTATCTTTATAAACACTTTTTTGTACAGTCAAATTCTAGGTCTAGATTAATTTATGCTAGTTAACTCAGAAGTAAAAACTTTACACATAATATGATGTGCATTTTGTGTCACTCAATTACTTTTGACAGAACACAAGGGCTAACAGGAGTTGAGATGCAGGCCGGAGTTTTAGCTCAGTGGTTCTGGCGCCTGCCTATAAGCGCAAGGTCCTGAGCTTGATCCTGGTAACCACATACAATGCTGGGCATGGTGGCTCACACCTGTAATCCCAGCACTGGGGAGGCAGAGGCAGGAGGATTGCTGAGTTCGAGGTTTGCCTGGGTTACATAGTGAGCTCAGGGCCAGCCTGAACTACACAGCGAGACCTTGTCTCAAGAAAAAAAAAAGAGTAGAGATGCAGCCTTGACCTTAGGGTTGCATGGAGGGGGCTCCCAGTATCAGTGCTGAAATTTAGTTACTGGTTTCTTTTGTTTGGTGATGGAACTGCTGTGCTGCTCCCAACGTGAGTCATGGCTGTGAGCAGAGCATTGGAGGCTGCGGCAGGCAGGTGACAGCCAGTGTGTGTACAAAACACAAGTGCACCCATCTCACGGGGTACACATTTTATGCTGGAGTCAGTACTGTACATTTTTAGCCCTGCTTTGTAGGGTGGCAAAACAAGAATTGCTGAGAGCAAGAGGCGTCCATTTGAGCAGTTAAATGTAACCTGGATTGAAGTTGAAACTAAAGTTTTTATCAGCAGTTTGAATCTGTCTAATCTGAAGCTTCAAAAATAACTTTCTTTGGTTTTGGGGTTGCAAAGTGGAATTGGGCTCATAACAAGAATTCCTGGTGTAGTGAAGGGAATGTGGGAGCAGAGGTTCTCTGTCGTTTTGGGTTCCAGTCCCCTAGCTAACATCACCTCTATCAAGTCTCTTAGGATCTCTGATACCATTTTATCAGCCATGAAATGTGTTGAGTTTTTAAAAGTGTTTGGCAACTGTGTACTGGTTTTTGGTGTAGTTCCTGAAAATTCTTCTACAGGAATTATTTTTAGATGTTTGCTTCCCTCACTTCAGAACTATTCTTTAACTCCCAGCCTCTATCTGCTAACTTGTGGGGAACACGAATGCATCAAGTAATAACTCCTTAAATTTCTTGTTCCTCAAGCCAACATCTTAACTCTTCCTTTCCAATCCAATGGAACCTTTGTGTCTGTTACTCTTTGTGCTGTGAATTATTTTCTTTCTATCTCTTCATAGGAGGCTGCTCATTCATGTGTCCTATTGTATCATAAATTGCCTCTCTGCCCATCCCACTAGCTCTTGGCAAGAAAAGTTTTTTGAGAAGGGTCTTATTTGTTGTGTGCTATTCTTCCCCTTTCATTTACTCCCTGGTTTAATATGATCTGGCTTCTGCTGGTACTACTTATACCACCCACACTTAGCTCATTTTATTTGCAAATTGTTAATTCAGTGTTTCAGTCTTTAGTTTAATTGATTAATCTAGTCTTTGACCTTGTTGGCCACTTATTCTTCTTGAAACTCCCTTCTTGACTTTAGGACAGTATCTTCAGTCTCCTCCCTCCACAGTCTTTTCCTGGCCTTGGATCTCTCCTTTCCTGGACTGGATATTCTTATTACTTTTATTGATATTTCCAATCTTTGGCTTATTTTTTTAAAGTATGAGATATAATTTGTATCTCATACTTTAATGAGATATAATTTGTATCCCATATAGTTCATCCATTTAAAATGTATAATTAAATATATGTATAATCAATAATCAGCCACCACGCCTGGCTGACTGTACAATCTTGTGAATATTAAAACCATTTGATTGCTGGGTGTGGTGGCTCATGCCTGTCATCCCAGCACTTGGGAAGCAGAGGCAGGAGGATTGTTGTGAGTTTGAGGCTTGCCTGGGCTACATAGTGAGCTCAGGGCCAGCCTGAACTACAAAGTGAAACCCTTTCTCAAAAAAAAAAATTGTACAATCATCATTACAATTTAACTTTCATTTCTCACTGATTTATTTTCTGCTTTACATTTGCTGGGCCTGTTACGACTCATAAAATGTTTACATTTTACCTATGGAATCTGGCAGTACTTAACTGTTTTATTTATCCTTATATGATGACTCCTTTGGAATTGATGTTGCACATTGTGACCTTCAAGCGTGGAATCTTTTCCCTCATTTTCTCATGGATGTATCATAGGCCTCTCAAGCTGAGCATGTCCAGAACCGAAATCACCAGCAGCCCTCACTATTTGTGCTTCTGTTTTGGAGAGGGACACTGCCTTTAAGCCTGCACTCCCTCACTGCTGCTCAAACTAGAAAGTAGATGATATGACAGACTGTTCTCTCATTTTTCTTGTCCCATTTTCTTTTGAATATCTCTACTCTGCTAGTTAGCCCTCTTGTAGTGTTCTTGGTTCAGAAACTATAAGGGCTGGGTATTTAGCTTAGTGGTTCTGGTGTTTGCCTCGAAAGTGCACGGTCCTGAGTTCCATCCCAGGTACCACATACCACATTGTTGGGC
>PVIC010050135.1:0-12928 GCA_004025085.1 Thryonomys swinderianus
TTTTTTTTTTTTGAGACAGGGTCTCACATTGTAGTTCAGGCTGGCCCTGAGCTCACTGTGTATCCCAGGCAAACCTCAAACTCACAGCAATCCTTTTGCCTCTGCCTCCCAAATGTTGGGATTACGGGCGTGAGCCACCACACCCGGCATTTGTGGTATGTGGTACTGATTGCTGGTGGGCATGAGTCACCACATCCAGCATTGTGTTATGTGGTACCAGGGATTGAACTCAGGGCCCTGTGCTTGCCAGGCAGGCCCTGGAACCACTGAGCTGAATCTCCAGCTCTTTTTTTTTAAAAAGACAAGTTAATGAAAATGAAATAAGTATGACAACTGCATGGGTTTGGAATTATACATACATACCACTGTGGATCTCCCACTTACTAATCTTACCACTTTGGTCAAATCTCAGGATTCCTCAAACTCCAAAAAGCTCAATTTTCTCATTTGTAAATGCAAAGACTGGACTGGATGTTCCCTGTACTTCAAAGTTGACATTCTGCAGTCTTATGGGTGTGGGACAGCATACTGATTCATTAAGTTTTCTTTAAACATATCTCAGCTTACTGTGGTTTCCAGAATTCAAAAATTATAGCCGTTCCATGTCTTTATTTAGGAAATAGAGATACTGAGAAAAAGAGCAGGATATGACTAAACTTCAGGGGGAGTGGTCACATGATTAAAGAGCCAGAACTCTGCAGGAACCTGTGTCAGAACTGTAAGCTTGTCAAAGAAATATTTGGAGGAGAATTGGTACAAAATATTAAGTTGTGTCATGTACTGTTACAAATTCTCAAGGTCAATTGTGATCATGATGTGTATATAGAATGCACTAGTAAAACCAATTCAAAATATTATTTGTGGAGACTCTCCTATCTCCCAGAAAAGACTGTCTCTGTGATTTCTCAGTGAACTTCACAAAATACTCTGAGGTAATGACAATATTAACTATTTTATATACAGAAAAATGAAAATAAAAGAAGAAAATAATTGTCTAGGTTTATGAAATGAGTTAGTACAAAAACCAGATTTAACGTTTGAAATTTAGGAACAGACTTATAGTCATATAAAGAAGCCAAAGAATTCATCTATAATGTAGAAAGTTGATGTCAGCAGTTACCTTTTCTATCAACATGAAAACTAGATAACTTTAAAGGTAATAACTGTGGGGGATATTGTATTATCATTATTTATAAAAGAGATCATCATCTGTCAAAAACAATTTTAAAAAAGAAACTCAGAAACAAAAATGAAATTTGGTATCATTAAATACAAATCAGCACAGTGTATCTGGACACTTGAAGTGACAGATGGAGCCAGAGATTTAGCTCAGTGGTTCCAGCACCTTCCTGTCAAGCACAAGGTCCCTGGTTCAATCCCCGGTAACCATATACAACAGTACTGGGTGTGGTGACTCATGCCCACCAGCAATCAGGACCACGTGCCACAATACCACAATGTGGGGCATGGTAGCTCACACCTCTTATCCCAGCACTCAGGAGGCAGAGGCAGGAGGATTGCTGAGTTCAAGGCTTGCCTGGGCTACATAGTGAGCTCAGAGCCAGCCTGAACTACAAAGCAAGATGCTGTCTCAAAAATTCAAAAAACCAAAAAAGTAGTCAAAATGCCAGATGGGACTGGGCAGGATGGCACATGCTTGTAATCCCAGCTAACCAGGAGAACTGAAGCAGGATAATCAAAAGTTTGAGGCCAGTTTCAGCAATGTAGTGAATACTTGTCTCAAATTAAAAAAAAATTACACACACACACACACACACACACACACACATATATATTTTCTTTTTTTGAGACAGGGTCTTGCTTTGTAGTTCAGGCTGGCCCTGAGCTCACTATGAAGCCCAGACAAGCCTTGAACTCAGCAATCCTCCTGCCTCTGCCTCCTGAGTGCTGGGATTACAGGCTTGAGCCACCAAGCCTAGCATCTGTGGTATAAGGTACTGATTGCCAGTGGGCGTGGCTACCACACCCGGTATTGTATGTGGTTACCAGGGATTGAACCAGGGACCTTGCGCTTGCAAGGCAGGCACTGGAACCACTGAGCCAAATCTCCGGCCCAATATATATTGTTTTGAAAGCTGAAGATGTGGCTTAGCAGTCTCTGGATTCAGAACTTTTCTCGACAGGAGAAGATGGAAAGACAGACAGACCAAAGCTCAGTAAAGGCAAGATAGTGAAGATTTTATAGAAAAGAGAGTGTACATACATTGTCATTTCCTTGTTTGAAATTTAATTTTTTTAAAAGCCAAAGAAAATATGTGTTTTATCTGTGAAAAAAACAGAAAATGCTTAAGTTTCTCTTGATAACAGTACAAAACTACAAGACAGTCAGATCTTTGCATGGGCCAGTTCTTATATATTCAGCTAAGAAGGTAAAATAGTCTTTACCACTCCATTGAGTGCACTAATATAATTCACAGCAGACAAAAGAAATATATCCTTCGGCAACTTTTGGCTCGCCATCCAGAGAATCTTCTTCTTGATATGTTTAATAAAACAGTAAAGCTTGATATTGCCTCTCTCCTGAGTAGAAATATCCCAAGAATGCACAAGAGAGAAAATAAATACGAATAGGATTAGAGTAGAGGAATTGAAACAAATGCGAAGACAGAGGAATGTGAACATAAAAAAAAATGTTTTTAAGTGTCTATATTGCTCAGTGGTAGAGTGCTTGCCCCTCACGTGAGAGGCCTTGGTCCCACTCCCAGGATTACAAAAACAAAATAAATGACTGACTAGTTTTGCACATTACACATTTCAGTGACTAGAAATTTACTGCATGGTGTTATCAACTTTGAAGATCACACAATCCATTAATGTTGAGTAGAACCAACAGATTTTTTTAATATCTTAAAATATGCCATATATGGAAACACCATGTGAATATAGCATTTTGTCTTGTTTAAAGATAGATTCATATACTACGATTATAGCAACTGTTTCAGTAAGCTCTAGAGTTTATTACGTACAATGAATGAAGCTAGAGTAAAGGAAGAATACTTACAGCAATGAAGAACATTCAACAGATTGCTCATGTAGCATATGGATGGTCAGTAAAATGGATTTTAGAATGATGTTCAGTAGGCTGCATTCTATACTTTAATATCTTCATAGCTCTTTGCTCAAGGAATATACTCTACTTGTATTGATAGTATATCATTTGGGGACTTGTGGACCCAGAGTGCCACCCTTCCCAGAGATAACTAATTCTTACAGATAGCAAACTTGCCTTTGATGTACAAACCAATGAATTCAGCTTACCATCCCAACGGTTCCATTTTATTAGACATCCACAGTCTGGAACACTGTCTCCTCTCTGATTATCAGAAGGCTGCCATAATAGCCCAGAGCCCACTGAAATTGATCTGATACTGCTTCTTTGGTTTTGCCCATTCCCTCCTTCTAAAGTGCGATAATATGTCCCATCCATAATAACACTCCATCCTTCACCTGTCATCTTGATTCAGTGTGGCCCTGTGTAGTGTGTCATGCCTCTTGTTTCTGGAGACTATACAATTGAGAAAGAAAACATAATACACACTCAAAGGCACAGGAAGATTCTCTATCACTTGCTGGAGCTTTGGCCCCATCTTCCAGCAAAGAACATCAGTTCAATATAATAGCCTCAAACCAAAGTAAAACAAAAGTTATACCTTGTGCTTTTTTTCTGGAAGCCTGAATTTGAGGTTCATATTTTTTTTTGTTCCATGTCATGGATAGGTCGTATCCTTCAGATGTGAGACTAAAGATCCAGAGGAGTGATAACAAGGTAAATAAATGGTTTGTCCCCAAAGCCAAATTTGTGTATTCAGGTCTTCTCAGATCAAAACATAAACACCGGGATGGAGGGTTAGCTCAGTGGTTCCGGCGCCTGCCTCGCAAGCGCAAGGCCCTGAGTTTGATCCCCGGTAACCACATATAATGCTGGGCGTGGAGACTCACGCCCACCAACAATCAACACCGCATACCACAATGCCGGGGCGTGGTGGCTCACACCTGTCATCCCAGCACTCGGGAGGCAGAGACAGGAGGATTGCTGAGTTCGCGGCGGCTTGCCTGGGCACCATAGTGAGCTGAGGGCCAGCCAGAACTACAAAGTGAGACCCTGTCTCAAAAACAAAACAAAACAAAAAAAAAAACATAAACACCTCTCAGCCTCAATGCCAAATGAAAGGGACAGAAAGAAGCATCTAAAGAGAGGAAGATGGGCAAAGCTGCTTGACTCATGCCAGCTCCTTGACTCTTTGATAAGAGGAAATAAAGAGCCTCTGTTCTAATGGAAGAGACTGAAGCCTTATCTCAGTCCTCCAGCTTTTTATGGGTTTCTTTCTTCTCTTTCCCTTCTTTGTATTTGGGGGTGGGCACGTGCTCTATCACCACGTTTTATTCTCAACCCTTTCTCCAGAGAGGAAAAATCCAGAAGGGAAACCATCCTGGCACAGCAAACACCTCAGCTCAGCACACTGATTTCGTGCCCTGGAAGTTGGGGCCAAAGCTCCAGCTGATGATAGATGATGCCTTCAAGGACTTATTTTCCTTGGACACCTCATGCATAGGATTAGAATGTTGGTGTCCTATCCCAGCCAAATACCATCCTTAATATTGCATCCTTCAGGGCATTTGATACACACCAAATTGGCCATATCTCTTGTTTATAACGGTTCTCCAGTGTGACTGGCTGGTGTCCACGTCCTATCGGTTGTCCTTCCGGCATTTCGAATATTAACTCTTATGTTCAGACTTGCAGAGTTTTCGATGATGACAAACAGCTGGTGCAGCGTGTGCGTCGTGGCTTCACTGCCACTGCTCTGTGTTTCCTGCTTGAGAACACGAGAGGCCACAGGGACGAGAGCTGAGTCAGCTTGGTTGTGCCACCCAACGTTCCAGACCCGTGTGAGTCTGGCAAAATGGGTCTGCAGCTGATCACAGATGCATGAAGAAACCTTGCAGAAGAACTGCCTGGAAGAGGTAAGTTTGACCTGCTGACACTAGTCACACGAGTGACAGTATATACATTCATGTGCCACATGATGGTGCCTTTATTAGTGACACACTGTGTAGGTGACAGCAGACCCGTAAGATTATGTTGCCTAGTGACATTGCAGGCATCTTCGTTTGGAGACGTGCACTGCACTCAACACTGTTTGCATAATGATTAAATGGCCTAATGATGCATTTATCAGAATGTATACTCATCATTAAGCAATGCATGACTATGAATAAACTACTAAATTTTGAAGTGATTTTTATGCAACAATGGCAATAGCTGGCTGACATATTATAATTCATAATAAAAATTAGACTTATCTAGCAATAAAGGCAACCTAGAAAAGCAATAAGATTCATATCAGTGGGATCTCTAAGCAGAGGCTTTGATTCCTGTATTGAGCCAGTGATACGATTCTGGGAGTATTTTGAATTCCACAACTCTGCACTTCCGCATTATGAGTTTTTGCTCTACCACTCCAAGTACAGAAACATACATTAAAATTATGCTGTTTTGCTGGGTGTGGTGGCTCACACCTGTCATCCCAGCACTTGGGAGGCAGAGTTCCAGGCTTGCCTGGGCTACATAATGAGCTCAGGGCCAGCTTGAACTACAAAGCCAGACCCTGTCTCAAAAAAAAAAAAAAATCATGCTGTTTTCTCCTCACAAATAAAACTTCTGTGCATTAGTATTAAAATATGCCTGAGTCACCAGGCACAGTGGTGCATCCCTGTAATTCCAGGACTTAGAGGCTGAGGCAGGAGGATCATTGTGTGTTCAAGACCAGCCTAGGCTAGAAAATGAGTTCAGTGCCAGTCTACACTACATAGCAAGACCCTGCCTCAAAAAGCAAATCAAAATAAAACAAAACAGAAATCCCCAAAATATATGCCCGTGTTAAAAAAGAATCTGTTGGGCTGGGGATTTAGCTCAGTGGTTCTGGGGTCTGCCTTACAAGCACAAGGTCCCTGGTCTGATCCCCGGTAACTACATACCTCAATGCTGGGCACGGTGACTCACTCCCACCAGCAATCAGTACCACACACCACAGTGCCCGGGATGGTGGCTCACGCCTGTCATCCCAGCACTCGGGCGGCAGAAGCAGGAGGATTGCTGAGTTTGAGGCTTGCCTGGGCTACACAGTGAGCTCAGGGCCAGCCTGAACTACAAAGCGAGACTCTGTCTCAAAAAAAAAAAAATCTGTTGAGCTTTTTGGATCCAAAAAGCCAACCTGTTGTATTGTCAAGATAGAAAGAAGTTAATAGATTCTGAAACACAAGCTTTGTCTTCAAAGCCATAGCCATTCTTTAGAATCTTCCCACTGTGGCTGGTAGGCCTCAGGTACATTCTTCACACTTAAAAAAATTTAAAGGTTTTTTGACACACATAATAACTATGAATACTTATGGGGTACAGTGTGATATTTCAACATATGTACACAGCTTGTACTGATAAAATTGATGTAATTAGCATTTTTTCCTTATCATTTCTTCCTACACATGTAGCTTCAATTTCATGATTGGTTAAATAGTCACAATAATCTTTTGGTTACTGGAGATTTGGCATAAACTGATCTCAACTATTTCTTGTAACAGAGCTAAGAATTGAAAACAGATTAAATATGCTTATAAAATACTATCATGTGAGGACAATATGTCACCTAAGGCATAAATATCCCCAGGCAAATGTATTGTGTAAGAAATACTCAGGTTAGAACACAAATAATCAAAGTCACTAAAATGTAAGATACATTGTACTCGAAACATTTAAACTGACATTTTTATAGAAGCCGGAAGAGAAATACAAATCATTACAACTTCTGAGGGCTAAGGATGTAGCTCAGTGTTGAAGCACTTGCTTAGCATGATGAGACCTTGGGTTCCTTCCCCAGCACTGCAAAAATTAAAAGAAAAAAAGCAAAAGAACTGAAAAAAATGGATATGAAGAGCTTCACTAACAGGGTTTGAAGCATAAGTAACGTTTCCAGACAAACAGATTTCATTATTTTAGGAAATAAAATGAGTAATGTATTAGTCCATGACACCAAATTCCACAAATACACACATACACATTTCCATTCTGATGGTTTTTTTTTTTTTTTTTTTTTTGCTTTTTGAGACAGGGTCTCGCTTTGTAGTTCAGGCTGGCCCTGAGCTCACTATGGTGCCCAGGCAAGCCGCCGTGAACTCAGCAATCCTCCTGTCTCTGCCTCTGGAGTGCTGGGATGACAGGCATGAGCCACCACGTCCGGCATTGTGGTATGCGGTGTTGATTGTTGGTGGGCGTGTCTCCACGCCCAGCATTATATGTTGTTACCGGGGATCGAACTCAGGACCTTGCACTTGCGAGGCAGGCGCCGGAACCACTGAGCTAACCCTCCGGCCCAGTGATGGGTTTTTTTGAGACATGGTCTCGCTTTGTAGTTCAGGCTGGCCCTGAGCTCACTGTGTAGCCCAGGCAAGCCTGGAACTCAGCAATCCTCCTGTCTCTGCCTCCCGAGTGCTGGATTACAGGCGTGAGCCACCATGCCCGGCACTGTGGTATGTGGTATTGATTGCTGGTGGGAGTGAGTTGTCACGCCCAGCATTCTATGTTGTCACCAGGATCGAACTCAGGACCTTGCGCTTGCAAGGCAGGCACCGGAACCACTGAGCTAAATCTCCGGCCCTCCATTCTGATGATTTTTAAAGATTCACTGACAGATGTTGAGACTATTAGGGAGAAAAAGAAATGTGAAGGTCCCTACATATAGGATCTTAGGGACTCGAACTGTTGTATTTTAAATGTGGCCAAATTCTGGCTTGTTTTGTAGGATTCTCCCTGGGGATGTTTAGGCAGGGACCTGATTCTTGAATTGGGTCTGATAATGATTTTTCCAGTTCAGAAATTTCTAGCGCTTGCCTCTTTGAATCCTGCGCATGCGTTCAGTCATCCTTCATGGTGCTCCAAGTTTGTGCAAGCGCAGTTAGGACTTCTGTATGAAGAGTGTGCAGAGAGGAGCCTCTCAGCGTCTCGCGGGTGGTTTCCTTTCACAATTTGCTTTGTTCTGGCGGGCAGGGCTGTTACTGGTGACATTTCTCTTTGTTCGATCACGAAGGCTTTGGTACCAGCCAGACTGGACCTCAGTTTCTTCCTCTCTCGCTTTCTGCCCCTACATTCTATGGACGTACCTACAGGACATACTCATAAGTGAAATAAATGGGTCACAGATGGGTAAACATCATATCTGTCCTCGTATGAGAAACTGAAGGCGTTCATGAGTTCTATAATGAATGATGGATATTGTGAAATAGAAAATATGCAAAGGGAAATATGGTGGAGGGATGAGTCATGACGGGTAAAGAAAAATGTGAAGTAATAAAGGGAAACAAAGCTTATGTATTTAGGGGGTGAGGGGTTGTGGGGTGGGTAGAGGAATGGGAAAAAAATGAGAATTAAATTGCATCATATACCAGTACAAATTCTCAATATTGAATGTGATCATAATGTGTATATACAATGTACCAATAAAGATAAAAATTAAAACAAAAAAAGAATTTTATTTACCTCATAGTGGTGTTGTGAGAATTAGAAATATAAGAGAAAATGCCCAGGACAGACTTCTCACCAGCCCTTTGCTCTGATGATCCGTTCCTGAAGAGCGTCCCACGCGTAGGTCTTTCCTTCACCACCAGCCACGCAGCAAATGCTCACACACCTGGCTTTGTCTTCCTTCAGTACGACCCTGTGTAGGAAAGGTAACTCATCCAAATCTATACGAATGCATTAATAAGTGATAACTAGTGTAGCTAATGGGAGCTTCCTTGAGAGGATTTTTTCCATTGACTGGTTATATAATAAATATTGAAAAATTAATTTCATTTAGCATTAGGAGATGTTAGGGGATGACAAGGTAAGAATAATGTGAGAAAATAAAAAAACAAAGATGGAAGACATTCAGGAAAGATAAATGGGGGAAGAAGCAGATAAAGAGAAGCTGCAATGTTCATAGACGGAAGCAAAGCAAAGGGAGAGAGGGGAAGCTGAAAAGGTACAGTATAAGAAAGGGAGAAGCGTTGTATTCTCAGGCACACGGTCAGTCAGTGCTCTGCGCACGTATCTGTATCTGTGGGGTCAGGGGAATGTGTGAAACTGACAGTTCACAGCTGTGGTCGTGTTATCTTGGCAAACTGTTGCCATCTTATTGTTATTGCGAGGGCATTATGCCTTCGCTATCTCTCCTAATGACTTTCCTTTGAGAGACTAATTTGTTAGTCTTAGCTACGGTTAGTAGCTCCACAATGGTTCTGTATTATTTAACCTTTGGAGTTTGTACTCTGAATAGTATCACCATGGCAGCCAGCTAAGGGAGGAATCCTTACAGTAGTACTTGCATTTTAGCTCCAGTGCTTGAAGTATCAAGTATTGGTAGTTACCAGGCAGGTCAACTGAAACTTATGATTGCATCTAGTCTATGAAAGCTATTCCCAGAACGGACCTTCCCCCGAAGCAATGGTCAGACTGCCACCCATGTTAGGCATCATGGTAGAATAGTAAGGAAGACAGTTTTAGGCAGGTAGCACCAGTCTTTGGTTATTCTGATTCTAACCAGATACCAGCAGTGACCACCTAAATGCTCTACTCTTGGCCTTAAGGTGAACACTCAAAACTCGGATTTTAGGTGAGAAGATCTTAGAAAAGACCCTTGTCTCCACATCTTGGGTCTATAGTCCCAGACAACTCAGAAAGTTTCAGCTGACTGTGTTCTATCCAGCTAGCCTGTTCGTCTGGCTTGCACTTCAGTTTTGGGTTTTTGTTTTGAATATCTGACAAAACTGACATCTGTCACTTCTTCACTGAAACCTGGAACTTCTCCTGAGTTCCTGCCATAAGTCCTCCTCCATCTGTGTCAGTAAGCAATTCCTATCATCTAAGAGGGCCAGCATCATCTATAATCCTAGTGCCCATGTGATGGCCATAACTACTTCTTCTCAGAAATGACTTCACATAGGCCTCTGCTCATAGAATCAGGCCATTTGAATATTACATTATCTGCATTAAATTTCATTTAGCCATGCTTGGGTTGGGTTATCTGAATCTCTGTACTTTTTTCTTGAGACAGGGTCTCGCATTGTAGTTCAGGCTGGCCCTGAGCTCACTATGTAGCCCAGGCAAGCCTCGAACTCAGCAATCCTCCTCTCTCTGCCTCCTGAGTGCTGGGATGACAGGTGTGAGCTACCACACCCCACATTGTGGTATGTGGTACTGATGGCTGGTGGGCGTGGCTTGAGTCACCACACCTAGTATTGTTGTATGTGACTACCAGAGATCCAACCAGGGACCTTGCGTTTGCTAGGCAGGCACTGGAGTCACTGAGCTAAATTTCTGGCCCTCTTTGTTCTTTTTTTAGAGAACGTTGATTTTTCTTTCACAGGTTATTTTCCATGGCACAGAAGGTGGCTCATTCTTCTCTTTCTGTTGGGAAAATCCTCTCTGTGGTATGCTTTGTTCTAAGAGTAATCCATCGGTGACCAAAATAACCCATATACTGTATTCTCATTCAGCTTCTCAAGGAAATTTCTCTGCTCCATTACCTTCTATCAACTAATTTCCCATTCTAATGAAAAGAATATTAATCTTATAATATTCTGTTTACAGTTTGTAAATTTATCTTGGAATCATCTATAATGAAGTTTGGACATTATCATATATATGTTGTAGTCTATACTCTATATGTAAATTGGGAGCATGATAAATGCCTGTGAGTGACTGAATGAATGAAGTAGAGCATTTAATAGTATTTTTTTTTTTGAGACAGGGTCTCGCTTTCGTAGTTCAGGCTGGCTCTGAGCTCACTAGGTAGCCCAGGCAACCTTCGAACTCAGCCATCCTCCTGTCTCTGCCTCCTAAGTGCTGGGATTACAGGCGTAAACCACCACGCCCGGCACTGTGGTATATAGTATTGATTGCTGGTGGGCGTGAGTCTCCACGCCCAACATTGTATGTGGTTACCGGGGACTAAACTCAGGACTTGCGCTTGCGAGGCAGGCGCCAGAACCACTGAGCTAACCCTTTGGCCCTTAATAGTATTTTTTGAAAAAGAATTTTGTTAGTATTTGTTAATTCCATAGGATGAGTAATTTCTTTTTTTAGTATGAGATACTAATGAAGATAAGGTAGTAATTTTGTTTTAGCCTAGACAGTTTACTTGTATGTAAAAAAAGTATTTGCTCCTTAGTCATACATGGTATCTTACACTGAGACTAGTCATTAAATAATGTCTTTCTCATAAGGCAAGATGATCAAAAGGGTATGAATAGTTTGAAAAAACACTAATGTTCATTGCTCATGGAATAATCCACTACTAAATAATTGTTTATATAGTATAAATAATTTTCATTATGAGAAACAAAGTTTCAAAGACCAGGGAAGCCTAATTAACTGTAGTTTGCATCTGAAGTAGCCCCCAGTGATCACTGTGGTAAAAGTTTGCTCCCCAGAATGGAGCTTTTGGCAAACGATAGAACTTTAAGAAATGGGGCTGAGGGATAGGTCTTTAGGCCACTGAGAATGTGCCCTTGAAGAGGACAGAAGGAGCCCAATCCCTTCCTCTTCCTCTCTTTCACTTCTTGGCCATAAGATGAGCAGTTTTGCCCTGGCACATATTCTCACTATGATGTGTTGTCATAGGTTCAAATGAGCAGGACCACCGACCATGGACTGAGACCTCTAAAACCATGAACTAAAATAAGTCTCTTTCTTTACAAGATGACTGATTATCTCAGGTGTTGTTTATAGTAATGGGAACTGACTAATTTTTACATTAAGAAAATATTTTTCTTTAAAAATCTCATTCCTTAATATTGTTTTATAGCTTCTTCATGTTACCTGTGTCCTAGTAGTATGTGAAGAAGTAGTTCGGATGAGGTCCTACAATTCAGGGCTTACATAACTTTTTATACCGCTTCTTGTCTCCAACATGGATTGTTCCATGTATTATATTAGAAGGATTATTATTTGAGGAGAACCTCCCTTAAGATCTCAGGTAGAGGGCCGGAGGGTTAGCTCAGTGGTTCCGGCGCCTGCCTCGCAAGCTCAAGGTCCTGAGTTCGACCCCCCGTAACCACATAGAATGCTGGGCGTGGAGACTTACCCACCAACAACCAACACCACATACCACAATGCCGGACGTGGTGGCTCACGCCTGTGATCCCAGCACTTGGGAGGTAGAGACAGGAGGATTGCTGAGTTCGCGGCGGCTTGCCTGGGCACCATAGTGAGCTCAGGGCCAGCCTGAACTACAACGCGAGACCCTGTCTCAAAAAGCAAAAAAAAGTTCTCAGGTAGAATTTTCTTGAAATTTCACTTCGTTTATTTTCACGAATAATGGTGCTTTTGATACCATCCTATTCTTGGGTTTGCGTTTTGGTTATTATTATTATTGCTACATTTCTCCGTTGTAAGGAACACTGCTGACAGCGCCTTGTTTCATTTGGCTTATAAATGCTGATGCCACTATCCTCTGGGTCAGACAGAGGTCACAGTCTGTTGTAAAACCTAATCACCAGCTCCACCATATGACTGTGAGTTAAATGAGTCCCCACCCTGGCACAGAAGAACTAAATCTCACTGCTGAATGTGGCCTGGGGAGTCCGTCTGTTCTGGGCCCTCTACCTTCTGTCAGGTGGTTTCTGAACCACTCCAGGGACATGGCTGTTGGAATTGAATTCGGATGATCATTTTCCAGACTCTCAGTGATAACAGTTCCACAGTTTCTCTTTGTTGATTTTGGAGTTTAATATCCTGATGATTTTTTAAAAATTTTTTTGAGGGGAGTTTGCCTACATGACATAAGTTCTTTTTAAATAAATTCATTCTCTGTGGGATCTCTAGTAAAGTCAAAATAATTGAGCAAAACCTTTGCAGAGAATGTTCTGTTTCAAG